>JANRMT010062842.1:2445219-2533711 GCA_026402145.1 Polypterus bichir lapradei | reverse complement strand
ATAATAATAATAATGTTTAAGGGTTAATGGTTAATAATAATGTGCTGCTACTCTTTATTACTTGATATATCCAACCGTATCACTTGTGAATTGTGATACAACTATAACAAAAATTTTAATACTACTACTACTACTACTATTAATAATAATGATAAAGATAATAAAAAAACACAAGAACTTCTACTACTAATATATACAATACCATTAATAAAATAAAACACTACTACAACTACTACTACTGAAGTTGTTAAAAAATTACTTAATGCGGCAAATGCAGGATGAAAATAAAGGTGAATATTTAGATATTTAAACAAAGAACATGTGAATCTATCATGTACTCTTATGAATTTATCTTAAGTTCATTTTGTCCTTTTGGTGACAGCAGGATACAACAAGGTATTGACTAAATCAGTAATAAGAACTGAACTGATTGCTCTTTGTGTACGTGACAGTTGCTTGCACGGTGTTTTCCCACAATTCTGCCAACAACTAACTACTTAGTACAAAAGCCACCTGTGTATTACTAAAGTTTAGAAATGTGTCCCCATTTCAGCAACACTCGGAGCACTTCACATGCTGACTAATGTTAGCAGCCTTTTACAACGTGTAGGTAATGAGGTTCATATGGTGGTAATAAATAATCATCAACCATGTGTCATCTAGGTACTATAACATCAGGTAATATCTGTTAAACACTTGATATGAAAAGTATTACACATAATGCTACTCCATTACTGCAGTAAACTGCTGGCCTGAAGCTATCTATCTCCTTGTGACTGTCAACGACGTTAATTTCATGAAACAGCGATAACCCCCAATATTTTCCAATTGCGCATCTCCAGAACTCCACTCTGTGGAGGAAGTTCTCACTTTACGTTATTCTTCAGTGATAATACGATTTGGGTTTTGGAAGGAGTCATCTGACTCAAGTCAAGTAAAACAAGTGAATCCTCTGATTATGAATCCCACGCACAAAGCGTGATCAGCGTATAAGAACGGATGGCTCTGATTTTACAGTTCTTCTGGGTTTTGGTTAAATCGACAGAATAAATCATTCCTGTGGCAACCAGTAGAGGGAGCAGTAAGACTCGGTTAGTGCTGTTTAGACTACTCTGTTCTCTCTCAGTTGCTACGCTGATGCTTCATTCAAATGAGTGTGGCTGCACAGGAAGGCTGCACGGTTTCACTGTCTCCATTAATTTTCTGGTTACAGGTGAGTAATATTGGGTGTAACCACACCAATTGTCATGAAATCACACTGTAACGCTTTAGATTAAACGTCTTAATAGTTATAGTGCAAGGATGCCTATTTTGTAAAATATTTCAAGGTTAGTCTTTATTTTTTTAAATGGACGCTGACTTTCCCGCCAACAGACAGTATTTTAATATGTATGAACTCGTTTGTATTAATTTGACATGCTCTTGTACACCCCCAAATCTCAACATATTTTTGACTTTGCATCACATATGTGTTAACAAGTGGGGAAATTCATGTGAAGGACTAAAGATGAAACGTTTAGTTAAACTGTTAAATAGCTTGTATGGATGCAGTTTACATTGTATTGTTAAATTCTGAATGCGGGCCATCTTAAATGTGTACGTTTAATCTCCTTATATAATATGCTACTGTGGCTGTCCGTTTGTCGGTCCAGGATGTTTAAATCCCCTGTAGCTCGCAAACCGTTTGACCTATTATCCTGGAATTTGGTACACATATACTATGTGACCTCTACTGTCCGCTTTTGGGGTGATGATTGACCTCCAAGGTCAAAGGTCAACCCAGGAAGGTCAAGGTCAAAAATCAAATAACCTGTAGCCTGAAATTTGGTAAACATATACTACACTGAAAGTCTGTACTACAGCTTTATATTAAAAGTGAAGAGTTTTGGAATTATTACTCTTTTTATTTTTATTTTATTTATTGTAGTATCAGCTCTCTGCAGCAGGGCGGCCGTGTGCCGCATGCGTATGGGCGCCATTCTTATCCCTAGCACCATCGCTGTCATTAACCCTACCTCTTCATATCTTACATCATTGTACACATATATGGTCAACAAAGGTCAAGGGTTAATGGAATATGGTCAAGTGTATTTGCTGCATGTTATCGTGCAGTGCGCCGTTACTGTCTAGTAAGTATATAATTAGTATAGAATGACAGTTTATAATATTATTGTTTTGCTATTTTCTATATATATATATTGTAGTATGCATTCACTGAAGTACTGTACCATTTTACGTTGGATGTTTCCAAAGAAAGAAACTGACAGTGATATAAGACTGAAGGTATAATGAATTTCTGTGTATGGAGTGTGTGTGTATTTTTAAGCACCATTTTAAATTGGATATTGCCAAACACAGAACTTTTCTCAGAACTGATAAGAAACAACAGCATTGATCCTGACACACACAGTGAGATGCCATTGTAATATAGTGTTACAGTTATGAACGTCTCCATGTACTGTAACATATTTTAGGCTTTTTAGGTGGGGCTAGATTGCCAGCTGGTCTAGATGAGCCAGGCGTCAAAATGTTGTGCATGCTTATTTTCTCTAGACATTCATGTCTATTTATTTAAATTGTGTTTTCTTCATTTTTGTTTTCTTATTTTTCACTTATGAGAATTATAAAAACAAAATACTGTATAATTATAATTTCTTTTTACATATATTCTTGTGTCTGTATGCAAATTGCATGCTGTTGCATTTTCTGTTAGGGTTTTATATTTATAAATTTGTGTATGTACCCCAAATATGTCTCTGCCATGAGATGCATATAAGAATAAACTGAGTAGTATAGAATACAGTTGATAAAGAGCAGTACCTTAGCACAGCAGTAAGTGCTGCTACTTCATATACAGATTTCAAAGTCAGAGTAAGTGAATTAAAAATTCTCTCACTGTTTTACAAGATTCATTCTGGGTCTGCTGGTTTCTGGCACATCTCAAAGAGATTCATACAAATGCAATGATCAGTTCCTTTTTTGGGACAATATTTTATTTGAGTTTTGCTATAAATAATATAGGATTATAAGAAATAAATAATGAACAATAAAGCCCAAATTGTCAATAAAAGAACAATCAAGAAACAATAGAACAAGAGTGCAAAACCCACCCCACCCAGTGCCAGATTGTCCACTTTAAATTCTGAATTGACCAGTGTGTGTTTGAGAGAGATAGAGCTCTGCTCCTTCCAGGCTCTGGGAAAAAACTAAATGGTCCAAATAAATAGATTTTTTAAATTTAAGCATAGAAGAGTTGAGTTAATATCTTTATTTATGGGTGAAATGCAAAAGAATAGTGAAATAACAAGCAAAGCGGGTTGCATAATGACTAACTGACTGACCTGGTATACATGATGATTCACTGTAAGATATTTTGTTAAAATCAACATGTTAAACTAAATTTAAAGTAAAAAAATCGAAGTATTTACCCTTACGTTTTCCCTACAAATATTTACTTTCCATTTTGACTGAATATCACGATACAGAGGTCTTAAAGTTTGGGTAGATCGCTGTGTGTGCTTCCTTCTTTTAAAATGTAGTTGTGCCATGTTATAGTGTGCTGTGGCGCAACTGCAACTTCAAATGCCAATGTCCGTTCGAAAAACACACAGAACATTAAAATATTTCAAAAAAGTAAATGAAGATCAATGTGATTTGGAAAACAAAACTGGAGCCTGGCACATTCAAAATGACTAAGGATTGTCACAACCTTTTAACTGAAAAGTACTTAAAGAAAATGGTTTAGAAATTGTTGTGAAAGTGTGTTTTGATGTTACGAATGTGCATTTTGATTCTTATTGTGGAACAAAATACATTTATTCTTTCTCACTTCATTCTCAAACCTTGCTTAAATTCTATTCAGGATTGATGGGGGTATAGAAATGCAAAGTGTTCTTTTAAAAATGTGTTTAGAAAGCAGAACTGACCTTTGTACTACAGAATGCCCCAGAGAATCCTGGACGACAAAAACATCTGTTAGGATACACACATCTGCCCCCAAACAAACATTTATTGTGACATATTGCTGTGAAAAAAAAAGTGTCAGGTTAGCATATTACGTTTATAAAAAGTTCTAAATTACTCAATTTAATAGAACATGCTCACAGCTTACGTGTTTGGCACTGTAGCCCTTCCCATCCAGCTGGACAGTGACATGTATTAGGTCCCACACATTCTCCACCATTTTTACACTTCTGTAAACAAATCGCTGACAGAAAAAGATAAATCAAATTACTTTTTTTGCTGCTGACTCAAATTCTGCTCTTTTACACTCTAACAGTTTCAGGGGTTGGCTCTTGGCTCTGCCCATGGCCCCTCTCCTTTCATCCTTTTTAGCCTAACATAACTGGGCTGTAATCCATGTTGTGTTTCACCCATTATTTTAGTTATATTCAGTCATGTGGAGATCCTTAATTACGGTTATGCTTCCTGCTTGACTGTTTCCCTGATGGGCTAAATAAGTAATAATTTCAAAGCATGTGTTTTGTAGGTGGGATTCTGGACATTAAAGAGGGGAACAATAGCAGTATTTTGTTATCTCTGAATTGTTCTAGTAAAAGCTTTTGGATATTTATGCAGTTTCTTCTGTTCCTTAGATTTCAAGTTTTGGTGATTCTGTTTGTTTATCATCATGCTTCAGGTTTAGATTTACTATGTAACTGTTTGTAACAATGGGGCAGATGAAGCCCCATGAAGCTTTTGGAGATTCTTTCTGATTGTGCTATAGAACAAAACATTAAGTTTTGGTCCTTCATAAACAATAAAATCTGATGCTTTGCAGAAATTATAGCAGTCATGAGCGTGAGACAGCAGAAGAAGCATGCATATAACATGTGCAATAAAATTCTAAGAACACTATGCGTGTTCACTTTGATCTTCTGATATTCATGTTGCCATTACGATGCTGCAATAACTGTACATGTAAGTATGTGCAACAATTCTGTACAGTAAAATAAGGTTTAAATGTGGTGTCCTAAAGATGTAATTTGTTGCCATGATATCAAACATCATAAACGCATTATAAGCCACTCCTGATTCCAAATTATGTGACAACATTTTCATGTGAGGAGATTTTTGCTATGAGGCAATGTGAAAGATTAATATTTTCCCTTCAGTGTTAGGGGAATAATAGTATTAGAGAGAATCATAATGGGTTTAGGCAATGTCCCTACCGTATTAATGAAACATTACAAGTTCCTGGTCCGGACTGGGTATTTAATTTGGTATCATCTGTATAAACGTATAAAATATGGCTTGCAGTTCCATGTCCACTTTTATAGCATGTGTGTTACAGGATAACACAAAGTTTTAAAGCATTGAAACCATTGCTGATGTTTAAGGCTTTGGACATCATCAATCACATGGTAATGAGAGTTTGAAATAACGGTCAACACATTGTGTCAACTCAGTATGCTTCACAAAAGTGACTCAAGCTTCAAAGCCAGTTTTTGTTCTAAATTTGAGGAATCCTTAAACTGTAATCAGTTCTGGTCTCTCTTCATTGGCTACCTGTAAAATACAAGTTACAGTTTGCAGTTTATTATTTGTCTTTAAAACACTCAGTGGTTGGGCCACATGCTATATTACAGACCTCCTTCACCATCTCTAGGCCTTTGAGATAATCTGATCAGGTTGTGTCCATTCCCTAGTCTCGACTGAAGTTTAAGGGTGATCATGCTTTTTCTGTGGATCTATCTTTTAGCATTTTTATATGTTTAATAAATTAATTTTTTTCTGAAGTTATTTTTATTCTGTGTGTATGTACAGCACTTTGCTCATCATTTGTGGTTTTTAAATGTGCTTTATTAATATTGATTGATATTAATTGTAAAGATTATTGGGAATCCTATTTTTCCTTTTCTTTTTTATGATTTTGACATTTGTTGTTCTTTTTTAGTTAGTCACACTTATTCCCTAAGCAAAGAAGTTAATTTTTCTAGTTTGCTGTTTTTCAATGTTCTACAATCCTTGTTAATTATGTATACTGCCATATTTCCTGAAACATTTATTTCAGTTACCATTAAGGTCTTTGAATTTCCTTCAATTAAACCCACAATAATTGTGTTAAGTGAGATATCAGTGAGGCGCTTGCCGTTAGATGTGGCTTTAATTAAGTACAGTCTTACAGGTGGTCCCAGGGCTTCAGCATGTGATTAACAAATGGCAAAAAGGGGGTGAAGTGCAGTAAATTATTTACCATGTTTGGAATTGTTATCTCTTAAGTAAATATGTTTGTTGAAATTTAAGAAAGTAAACCAGAACTATTTTAGCTCTTTATTGCCTGTAATTATTCCTGAATAAGGTTAGGAGGACAAAGGTGCAATGTTTCTCCAAATGGAGAAAAACAAACAACATTTAATATCCTAGAGCAGTGGTTCTCAAACTCAGTCCTGGGGACCCACTGTGGCTGCAGGTTTTTGTTCCAACCAGATTCACAATCGGTGATAATAATTGATAACAACTAATCTCATTTAATTAGCTGGTCTTTTTTACTCTACTCTTATTCTGCATTCAGAAAAACAACAGTATGCTTTTTACATTTATAAGACAATTACAAAAACTTCTGTTTTTTTTTCTAAAGCTATAAATACTTAATTCTCTTTTGTTGTTTTTCTATTATTTTCCCCTTTTCCTGTGTAGATTGCTCCCTTCATTTAACCCTAATAGTGACAATTAATAGCCAGCATAGCAGACACCCAGGATGATGAAAGCAGCAACGACTTCAACGCCAGACCTGCTAATTAGTAAATAATCAATTAAATAACCAGAACACCTGGAAAACCAGAATGAAAATGAGGCTGAAAATACTGTTAACAATTTAAAAAACTTCATATTCCCCATATAACTGCTTATTACATTTTAATAAAAATCTACCAAACTTTTACTCCAAAACACAGACACTAGGAAATAATGACTCACTTAATTAGGCTAAGAGTCCAAGGAAAAATGGAAGCTGGTTGGAACAAAAACCTGCAGCCACAGTGGGTCCCCAGGATCGAGTTTGAGAACCCCTGTCCTAGAGGCCACCTGTATATTGATATTCTTAGGGACCAAGAAGGACAAGACCATCAAATTATTTTCCTAATTACACTAACACTTTTCAATTATTTTAAAAGAAACATTTGCCTTTATTTGATACGCACTTTTTAAAAATCATTTTTCATTTTATTTTTTTTGTTTAATTTCTTTTACTACTATTTTTGCCATTTCCATGTTCTGTCACCTTCTTTTATTTCTTAGACCATTCATGACAGTCTGCTTTAATGACAAAATAAACTAAGAGATTAAGGTGGAAATTTCAAGACTAATGCTGAAATTTCTGCTTTCATCACAAAATAGACCTTTTCACTGTGTCCCTATTTTTTTTTCCTCTGTGGCTTGAATAAGCTGCTGTACATTCTAATACTATTGTGAATGTGCAAAAAAAAAAAAGAGATGGCGGAGAAGATGTTGCGTGAGACCTTTAAAATCTATCATGTTATTACGTTGGGGAATATGTGACGCTTGAATATAAATGCACCACAAATGCATTTTGCTTCACCACATCAAAACCATTCATCAAACATTAAAGCATGCACATCGATCCTGCAGGATCTCCAAAGCGGCCTAATGTCACATGTTGATAGTAAACAAAGATTTGAAAAAAGCATAACTCCCACATCAGCTGCTACTTAACTTATACATGTGCACCACAGAGTCTGTCATTACATACAGCATTACAGAGTGGTACTCTGGCTGAAATCTGAGAACAGGAAGGCCCTCCAGCGTATCATCAAAATGGCTCAGAGAATTACTGTTACTCACCTACCATCACTGGAAGATATTTTCACTAACTGGTGCAGCAGAAAAACTGAGAAAATTTGTAGAGATCCAACCTACCCCGGCCATAGCATTTTCACTCCTCTGCCCTCTGGCAGGTGCTTCAAAACCCTGCATGCCTGCACTACCAGGCTGAAGAACAGCTTCTACCCCAAAACAATCAACCTATTAAATGTACAGCAATCACTGCCTCTTCCTATAAGAGAAACCACCGCTGATTTAACTGAACTTCTGCATCAACCCCACACAGTTACATATTTGTACATGACCCTTGTGGAACTCATGACCACTACACTAACTGTAATTCTCACTGTGACGTCATTTATTATTTGTTTATCCTTACACATTTACCTTTACTTTTATTACATACTAGCTGTAGAAGCCCGTGCTGTAAAAAGCTCCTAGAAACCATGGATTCTGGCACTTCAATCATTCAATCGCACAGGTTGTCCATTAGCGGCTCCTTGTTGGTTTTGTTTTACCGACACGCTCGCCTCCGTTATCTATCAGTGGCTATGTGAGTTTTGCTCTCCTCGGAGGTTTTGTTTTGCTGATATGTTTGCCTTGCTTGTGTATCAGCGACGGCGGTTTCACTTTGGCAACAGAGTCGCTTTCTTTGCTCTTCACGCTGTAGCCTCGCACTTTCAGGCTGCCCCACACTTCCGGGCTGGATAGACAGACACACACACTTCCACGCCTAGACGTTTATATATAAGATTTACCTTTACTTTAACTTTGTATATTTGGAACTGTTAATAGTAACTGCTTCTCATAATTTAATGTTTACTTGTAAATTTGTGCTTCTTGTAGTTAAATGCCTCCTCTTATATATATTTATCTAAGGCATCTAGAGACTTGCTCCAAATAATATTTTATTGAATTGTACAGTGGTAATAAAGGTATCTTACATCTTCTATTTTATCTGCATGTCTACAACACGGGCGGCACGGTGGGTAGCGCTGCTGCCTCGCAGTTAGGAGACCTGGGTTCACTTCCCGGGTCCTCCCTGCGTGGAGTTTGCATGTTCCCCCTGTGTCTGCGTGGGTTTCCTCCCACAGTCCAAAGACATGCAGGTTAGGTGCATTGGTGATTCTAAATTGTCTCGTGTGTGTGTGTGTGTGCCCTGCGGTGGGCTGGCGCCCTGCCCGGGGTTTGTTTCCTGCCTTTCTCCCTGTGTTGGCTGGGATTGGCTCCAGTAGACCCCTGTGACCCTGTAGTTAGGATATAGTGGGTTGGATAATGGATGGATGTTTACAACACGGTGTGTAGGTGTGATCAGATAAAGATGAGGTCTAATATCCCAAATGATTTTAAAAGTGGTGTTTTATTTAAACATTCTCAGACTGTGTATGACTACATATTCATTTGAATTTAACTAGACCAATTTACTCAGAATACATAAGCATTTTACTTATTTAAATACCTAGAAAATCAAATATTTCTGGTAAAGGTGGGAAAGGTGTACTTACGAATGTTGCATCGTTTCCCTTTCCATCCCGAGGAGCAGGAGCAAACATTGGGTCCTACACACTTTCCACCATTCATGCACACTGGATCGCAGACACCTGTGAACAATGAAATTCATTTTATATTGACAATCATATTCTTGTACTGTTCAATTCAGTGTCAGCATTCATTACAATAAAAGGTATTCAGCATTGCACCTTGATATCTAGGTTCCAGATAGTTTTTTGGCATCATCAGTATCTGTGAAATTTATAAACCTCTTCTGAATTGCATACAGTTTGCAAAGAAAAAGCATGGGAGAAAATAGCAGCACATTAGTGGCTCCTCTACACAGTATACTGTAATTGTACAAACTTGATGAAAGCTACACAGCCGGAAATTATGTCTGTTGCCTTCTTTTCTCTTCAGTATGGAAATAACCTTTTTTTCTTCTGGAGATACATGCTAATGCAGCCCTTTACTAGGTCCAATGTCTATTGACTGAAAATAGTCTAATGATCACTGAAGCCTTCTTTCTACTATCAACCAAAACAAAAAACAAAAACACAGGAGAAAGAGGGCGAAGAATGTTTCCCAATGTCCATGCAACTGACTGTAAAATCCCTAAAGCATAGATGATTATTGCTGTATATGTAGAGTCGCTGGCATATTGGCAATGCCTCAAGAAGACTGCTTGTGACATTGCAGTCACAGATCCAATGCAGTTTGTGCCATTATGCCCTTGTCAAGCCTGCACTCAAACCTTCATAACAATGCATTTTTTTGTAAACATCCAAAATTTTGTGCAAAATTTTTTATGCAAAGTAGACAAATATGGTTTAGTGTTGGTGAAGTGTAAGCACTTCAAGTGCTGATAACAAATTGGAAACTTTGAAAACAAAGTGGCAAAAAAACTGAAACTAGAGTAAAATTAATGCTTAGCACATTTGTAATTACATATTTTTAAACTTTAAATCCAGGCAACATTGGAATCAACAGATTTCTCTAAATCATGTAAGTGTTTCAATTACAATCTGTTTTTAATTGAGTTTCTCCACCCTACCAGGAAGACATGGCAGCACTTGAAGTTGTGCAGAAGTGAGCGACCAAGTGCATCCCAGGACTGCATGGGACCTAATCCAGGCTTTCAAAATTCCCAAAAGCATTGATAAAGTACATCCAGCAAAATTATTTCAACTTAACAGTGAATCACACAGTTGAGGACACCACTGGAAATTAAGAGGACATGCTTTGAAGGCTGCAACCAGAAAGCACTGATTTATGCAAAGGGGTGCAGGAATCTGAACCAAACTAGCGAAAAGTATCTGAGATATTGGAACAGCTTAGCTATTCGCTAAACAAACAAGCTTGATGGACTGAATGGTTTCCCCTCATTTTATCATATTTTTATGTTTTTATGTAATCCTGCTGGACCACAAATACAGCATATTCTGGTGAACCTTAAAGACTCTTAACAGTATTTTCCCTTTTTGTTCATATATTGTATACTCTATTATTCCACACTAGTGGGTACCTTATGTTCCATGTGCTTTTGTAGTAACATGACAGCTGCTACAATATCATGTACACTTTCAAAGAATGGTCTATATTGTTGATTAACACTGTACTGCATATTATATATATAAATATAGTATATAGTACAGGAAAAAAATCTTTGCTAAAAAAAGAAAAAATTACTGTTGCAAACTATTTGACCTTATTAAAAGATTGCATTTAATGTTATGACAAAATTAAAAGGAAAATGAATAAGAACTTACTCTTTTGACACCTCTTTCCACTGTATCCATCTAGGCATGAGCACACATTATTCCGCATGCAATGTCCACCATTTTTACAAGGTGGGTTACAAACAGCTAAAGGAAGCAGAGTTTTATGTCATTAAAGAACATTGTATTGCATCAAAGTTACATCTATTTAAAAAAGCATATACACTCTTACCAATCTGACACTGAGCTCCATAAAAACCAGCAGGGCACACGCAGGCATTTGGCTTAACACATACTCCACCATTTAAACATACAGGTGTGCAAACAGCTTTAAAAAAATAAAGAAACAGAGCAGATAGCAAAATTATTGTACATTTCTGATCATGTATTAAGTAAAGAAGCAACAGCAGAGGTCAAAAAATGCTAGCAAAAGTATGTTAAAAATGATATATAAAACATACTGCACAATATTTCTGTGTTAATTACAATACAGTAAATAAGGCTTTATGTCAAGGCTTAGAAAAACAGTGGGACCTTTGACTGATTAATGGCACAGCGTCTGACAGGTGGAAAGTGTTCAAGTGAAATAATAAGAGGAGATGAGGTGGGGACTGTGTCTGCATGTGTGTGTGAGGCACTTTTATTGGGGTGGCACAATATCATTGTATGCTTTATCTAGATACAGAATATTACGGTCAAACGTGCATACTGCACAACAGATAGAATTGCCTTGGGAAGCTGGTAAACATGTCTAGATGTCCTTATAACAGAAAAGTTTAGCATATCTTTTAAAAGTAAGATTCACGAGGACATGGTTAGAGTCTACACTTGCAAGTCACACAAGTGTTTTAAAGAAGCAAAAATGTCTTTACTTTCACTTCTTTTGCTTCATTTTAAGTCATCTTTTCTGGACATTTACTAGTTTCTACATTTACAGCTCCTTGTTTCTTGATGAATGAGACAAGGCTCTATGAAGATTTTCCACTAATTATAATGCTTATCTGCTGCTTATAATAGATTATCTCCATTAGCAAGACATAGTTTCCTCAATGTAAATCACTGAAGATATTGGCCAAGTTCTTCTAAATGATATGGTACATCATATTTGTGAAAGACATGTGAAACTGCTATTTGGTTAGCAATTCTAGACCTTTCTTCTAATATTCTGGCACCATTAGTACAGTATGCAAAGTTTAGTTTAGTTACTAATAATAAACACTTTTATTTAAATAGCATATTTCAAGCAGAATTAAGAAAACTCACAGCAAAAGGTAAATATATTGAAAAAATAAAATGAAAACATTAAAAATTAGTAGTGCTAAAATCAAGTTTATACAAAAAGTCTAATCTAAAAATAGAAGATGTATTAGGTAATCACATTAACATACTGTGGGACTAAAAAAATGTAAAGCTGTTCTTACAGTTAAAATTTAAAAACAATCTAGTAACAAATTGAATTAACAAGATAAAAACTAAATTACAATAGGAAGCGAAGGGCAGAAGAGTTTTCTATCATTCAAAACCACAGTAAAAATGTGAGAAAACAAGTTTAAAAAAAGGTAAAAAGTGCGTAAAATTCAAGAAGTATAACACACGCTTGTCAAGAGCATGAACTATAATCTGAAACAGTAAACTTATTTAAAAGGCACAAGTATTTCAAAGTGATTTGCAGTATCCTCCCTGCTCTCCTACTAGTCATATATAATGGTTTCAATTTAATTTCATGTTCAAGACAATCTGTGTTTGACGTTTATTAAAAAAAAAATTATTTTTATAACATTATTCGGGTGTAGTAGCAAAAATAAATATAATTATCTATTTTATTGGTTTTTCAGAAATTCATAAAGTCATTTTCATGCTTTATACTGCAGCGATACTTGTATGTTAATAACCTTCTTTTTGATGGTGAGGGTTTTCTCATGATTTTGTGCTTATATTGTTTCTTTTGTTTACGCATTATGGTACTATTATCTCTCAGCAGGAGCTAAAATGATTCAGAAGGTACTTATGCTAAGTACATAGCATCAAATAAGCAAAGTAAGTCCTTTCAGAGTGTAAAGATCTGGCCCTCATTTTGGTACTTTTATCTCAGAGTCTGAAAGGGGTTTTCACCAAGGGAATTCAGGGCCATGTTTAGTGCCTTCTGAAATAATAATAATTTTACCTTTTTATCAAGTTGAGTCATGACATATAACATGTATGAAGATCAGCATTTTCTAGTGTCTGTGTCACTGAAATAGGTTGATTAAAATTTACCTATTCAATATACTTATTGAATGTTTTGAGAATTTATCAAGCATTTTGTTTGTTTTTTTTAGGTATGGAAGAGAAACTTTAAATTCAGTTTCAGTTTTCTCCAGTTGAGGTTTGAACTTTTGGAAAAGTAAGTTGTTAAAATTTAAATTAAGACTTAATTTGTTTAAATGTTTTAAAAAATGCACTCCAAAAGTATCAAAAAGGTTTGGAGCTTCTGCTTCTCTTCACACAAATTTAATTCATACAGCCCTTGTAGGAGTCTCTTCTTTTTACAAAATTGCATTTATTGAAATAGTATACTGTATGGTTATTGCATCCTCTTTTTCTATTATGTTTTCTGCATAGTTTCTCTGTTTATTCCCAATACTTCTAATTTACATACATTACTTGTGGAAGTAGCACATGTGCTTTATTTACTCTGCTAACAAACAGTAGTGTAGTAAAAAATAAATTAAAGAAAGAAGCCTTGAAGTTCTGGTCCGAAGGATCAATCTTAACAAAAGCATTGTGGTTTAACCCTTACCTAATCATGTACTGTTTAATTAACAGATAACAATTCCAAATTAACAATAATTTAGAAAATACAGTAAGTGGTTTTATTAAAAAACACTCTTCTGTCAAGGTAAGTTTTTATCCTGAAAAAATATTTCTACCCTTTGGAAATGTCAAATTTGTTTAATTACTCTGATAACTGCATATAGTCCTGTTGCACAGCTGTGCCCTGGTCCTAATTTGGGATCCTGAGGTAGTTTGTCAGGTGGTGGGTGCGGGAAAGTGCTATACCAGTGCATGCTCCCCACCAACCAACATATAGTACTTAATATAATATTTCAGTTTAAGCACGATTCTATTCATTTTCTGTGGAAAGACAAAATTGATAAAGTATACCTGAGCTGCAGGTTGGTCCATCCCATCCTTCCTTACATTTACAGACATCTGGGCTAACACATTCTCCTCCATTGTCACAATGTCGGTTACACACCACTGTAAAAGTAGGGTTAATAATGATTATTTTTGTAATTTTTTGTAGTATAATTCACAACCATATACTTAGTTGTATTTGTATAACATAAAACACAATAAATAACACAGGCATTTATACTTACTTACATTGAACAGTTGTTTACTCACCCCACCACCAAAAGCCAGAATAACGTATATTGCAAAGTAAATAAATAAATAAACTGGTATATGCATTTATTTTTTACTAAAATGGAAATGGAACTCACTTGTTTCACATCTGGGACCAACATAACCATAAGGACATGTGCAAAGGTTTCTTGCTAAGCATGTACCGCCATGGAGACAAGGAGGGTCACAATTTGCTGCAAAAAATACAAATGATGTGTCTAAGTATTAATATTACATTTGTTTTACTTTATTCATTTTGTTTCTTCTTGTATCAAGCACAGATAAGTTATTTAAAATAATATAGATATATATATATATAAAGAAAAGTATAAGATAAATATGTGTTACCGATTAGAAAAAAATTTAAAGCAGTAATGTATACCAACTTCAACCTATTTTTGTTTTTTATTTTATTTTCAAAAAACAGAACACTCTAGTGGCATTCAACAGATCAAACATATAATAATAATAACATACCAGATACAAACATTTGCTTCAAATTTATTACAAAGAAAGGATTTGGTTTTGTTGCTGGAACATTTGAATATATGGTATTATCTTGTGCTTGAATTGGGGGATTTTGATGTTGAGGTTTCTGTTTCTGTCTCTAATTACTCAAAATTTCTAATAGTTTTGTATTTGTAACTTCTTGGACACCATTTTAGGTCTTTGATTGGTGCCATTTTGAGTTCCCGTTGTTAGGTTAGCTTCCCTGTGTTTCTAGGGGCGTGACCTGTTGGTAATGAACACGACAATATAAATGGACGGTTAGGGGTTCTTTTGCTTATCCTATCTACAGATACTAAAACTCTATCAAAAACCTTTGTTTAAAGTCAGTTTAGACCTTTAACTTGTTCCTTTCAACCTCGATTATTTTGTCTCACATTTTGGCTTCAGTTTCTATTTTTGTTCGCCTGGCTTTGGCCCTTTTTTCTTATCTATGTGCATCTCTCCCATTCTGCTCATAAAGTTTACCTGCCAGTTTGCTGTCAGGACAGAATGTTTATTCTAAAACAGGTATTGCTGAATTATTGTCATATTTTGTAAAAGTTTTGGATACATCATCTAAGACAGAATTAGATTTTTTCTAATTTCAGATAATATAGGACATTGCTTACCCACTGAGTTATACAGTAGAAGGTGGATAGGGATTCTTCAGGTTGATCCAGATAAGTCTGCATACTATTAATATGGTGTAGGTTATTAAAATCCATTTTTCTCTATGCACTTTAATGTCATTTTGAAAATGGATTTGAAATGATTGTAACACTGAGGCTGTCTGATAAGTATGGAAAGATTTTGATCCAAAATGGTATTAATTTAGTGCATTCCCAAAACATGTAGCCTAGTGATGCTGGAGCTAGATGGCAAAACTCTCAGATTGGGTCTTACCCTGGATACATTTTGGACAAATTTAAATGAGAGAAATGTGATCAATAAAAGATCTTTATTTGAATTATAGAATGCTTGGCATGGATAGAACTGGAGTGTATTCTATATTTGGTTGAGTTCCACTCCTTTTTTGAGATGGCGATTGATAGGTCACTTTCCCAGCATTCCCTAGGATCTTTGTGAGGTAGATTCTTTGCAATGTTTTTCTGTATTGTTGAGGTACTGTCTTAAGTCTTCATCAAGACTAGTCAATGTGGCCTCTGGTTTCAACTTACATTCATACTGGGTGAGTTTGCATTCGTACATCCATTATTGAACATACTTATTTGAGTTTTGGGTGACTGGGGGTCTTTCTTTTAAAGTTTTTTTAATTAGAATTAGTTCAGGTGGTTAGCAAGGTTGATACACAAGATGCATGGCGAAGGGACTACTACACTAAGAAGAACAACGCTAGAATCAAATCCTAAATTGTTTGCTCTAGCACTAGTACAGAATTTTGCCGAGTCTTGTGTTTATTTTCTTCAAGTTCGGGTGCTTTTAAATGCACAAGCCATCTTTTACAGCATAACTGCTATGATATAACATGTTACATAGTCTGCATATCACATTGCTTACTTTATGTATGTGAAACTTCAAGACAGTGTTGCTTGAAATACAGCACTTCTACAGTAACTCAGGTATCTTTAGATCTTCATAATTTTGTGACTGATAGTGACTTGGCTAATGTAAAAGCAGAATGCCCATGAGAGACTATGGAACCACTTGGCTGTAGTCAATAAAACATTGTTTTCTTGACACGTTAAAAGCCATAGGCTCTATGTGTTTATTTTCTCCAGGATTTTCTTGATGGAGTTTTTTTATTTTTCCATTACCATCTGGCCATAGCTATTGTTAAAAAATAATGACTTCATCAAATCCTCACATGGTGGGTAAACAGGTAATTATTTAAATACTGCATTTAATTACAGAAAAAAAATCTATTTGTACACTAAAGACCATGTGAACTCAGCATAGATTGTTAATCTAAATTACTGGAGTTGTTAGGCAGTAGTGCCACCCACTGAGCAATCATGCCACCCTAATCACTTATGCCTGGACATATACAATTCTAACGTTAGTACTTCAAGATTTTCTGTTAATCATAAAGGTGGATTGTTTTCACATTTTCTTATTGTACTAAAATAATCCTTCAGTTTTGCAAGGTTGTTCTTAATGAAAAGGATAGGAGCAGCAATTTCTAAATACTATAAGAAGAATTAAATTAAGGACCATTGATCTAATATTATAGTCAACAAACAAAGACTTATCTAAAATAGGAGCCTAAGACAGAATCAATATTACGGTGTTTTAGTGAGCCATATGAAGAAACCGAAAAAAGTGAAAACTACTATACTCAGCAAAAAAAGAAACGTCCCTTTTTCAGGACTGTGTATTTCAACAATAATGTTTTAAAAATCCAAATAACTTTACAGATCTTCATTGTAAATTGTTTAAACAATGTTTTCCATGCATGTTCAATTAACCATAATCAATTAATTAACATGCACCTGTGGAATGGTCGTTAAGACCTTAACAGCTTACAGAAAGTAAGCATTTAAGGTCACAGTTCTAAAAACGCAGGACACTAAAGAGACTTGTCTACCGACTGTGAAAAACACCCAAAGAAAGATGCCCAGGGTCCCTGCTCATCTGCGTGAACGTGCATTAGGCATGCTGCAGGGAGGCATGAGGACTGCTGATGTGGCTAGGGCAATAAATTGCCATGTCCACACTGTGAGACGCCTAAGACAGCGCTACAGGGAGACAGGAAGGACAGCTGATCATCCTCGCAGTGGAAGACCACGTGTAACAACACCTGCACAGGATCGGTACATCCGAATATCACACCTGCGTGACAGGTACAGGATGGCCACAACAACTGCCCGAGTCACACCAGGAACACACAATCCCTCCATCAGTGCTCAGACTGTCCGCAATAGGCTGAGAGAGGCTGGACTGAGGGCTTGCAGGCCTGTTGTAAGGCAGGTCCTTACCAGACATCACCAGCAACAACGCCGCCTATGGGCACAAACCCACCTTCGCTGGACCAGACAGGAGTGGCAAAAAGTGCGTGAGTTTCTGCATGACAGCAATGTCAGTGTTCTGCCATGGCCAGCGAAGAGCCCAGATCTCAATCCCATTGAGCACGTCTGGGACCTGTTGGATCGCAGGGTGAGGGCTAGGGCCATTCCCCCCAGAAATGTCCAGGAACTTGCAGGTGCCTTGGTGGAAGAGTGGGGTAACATCTCACAGCAAGAACTGACAAATCTGGTCCAGTCCATGAGGAGGAGATGCACTGCAGTACTTCAAGCAGCTGGTGGCCACACCAGATACTGACTGGTACTTTTGATTTTGAGCCTCCCTTCATTCAGGGACACATTGTGAAACATTTTTAGTTTATGTCTTATGGTGTTGACTCTTTTAGTGTTCATACAAATATTTACACATTAAGTCTACTGAAAGTAAAAACAGTTGAAAGCCAGGGGACGTTTCTTTTTTTGCTGAGTATATATGGCTTATGAAACCGGCTTACTTGATATATTCTTACTGACTGATACATTAGAATTTATTCTGTATTTTTCTAGGTACTTGTGCAAGTGCAGTCCCCACTTCATTAGTGAAGACTGTACTTTGCGACATTTTCCACTATTTAAGGAGGTAAAAATTTGGTCACCCAGTATCAGCATTACAAAATGCTTTAATGCAAAAATAGAATGGTCTTGGAATCAAATAAAAAAAAAAAAAACTAATTAATTCTGCTCAGAAGTCAACTTATGATAACAGCTGATAAACAAACCAGTATGGTCAGCATTTGTATACTAGACGCAGTAGAGACAAATGAAAAAATAATAAATACAGTAAATATGTTTTGTCACAGTTTAAGAGTCCTGGGTTTAAATTGGTCAGTTTGGAGTCTATAATTTGTTCTTATATCTGTTTGGGTTTGTCTTCTAAATTTAATTTGTTTTTTCTTCCACATCACAAAGACATGCACCTTAAGGTTACTGACAACTCAGTTCTTTATTTTGAATGAGTGTAGTTGTCTGTGTGAGTGGCCCTTGTGATGGAATGGTGCCCCATAGAGTGTTACTTCCTTATTTGAACCTAATTCTGGAAAATATGCTTAGAGACTCCATGACTCAGAATTGGACCAACTAGATTCCCAAATTAAATGGTTTATGAACACAAGAATAGCAGATATACTGAAGTAGAATGAAAAAAGGTGCAATATTTAAGTGTCTGACACTATGCACATACTTATGTAACACTATTTAATATATGCTTTATTCAAAATTTAGGAGTTTTACTATAATCTCCAAAGGAATCTGATTAGTCAGTTTGGCTTTTGTCTGATTGGTCAGTTTCACTGTGGTTGACCACTGGTTGTTCAGTCAAGTCTGATGAAAATAGGAAGCTCTGGGCAAGGGATACTGAGGATATACAAGGATACTGTGGAATAGTGTAGGAAGAAGGTTGAGAGTCACCTTCAAACATGGAAAGTTTTGTAAGGATATGAATGATGTTTTCACAGTAGGTAATGGAGGTCTGTTTACCATTAGCAGAAGTCAAAATGTACACAGGACACGAGCAAAAATGAACGTCTGAGAAACAGGCTTTACAGGAAGTAAAGATGAAGTGCCAGTCAATACAGGTTGAGACATACGAGGATATTGAAAAGGGAGAAATACTGAAGGCACATGTACAGCAAAATATATCAAATATCAAGTATTTTTATATTTTTTCTATTACTTGTGGTAACATAACTAGTTGTTATATATGTTATTTTAAATTTTAGGTCATTCCACATTTTTAATAATTTACTGTCACACACGTGTGCATGGGAGGCAGCTAAAGGGCTTCAGTGAGCGCAGTTCTGAATCAGACCGGGATGCGGCAGAGTGCACTGACTCTTTTTCTCGCTTTTCTGCAGACCATTCACGAGAAGTTCCACCTGGCCCTGTTGACGTCACCTCCGGGTCCGGACCAATAGAGGAAGGCCTTGTTGGCTCCAGCCCCCTTGATGTCACGTCCTGGCTCGAACCTATGGCTGAAGACCTTTCCAATCCCTTTGACGTTACTTCCTACTCTGACCTTTAAAAGCCTCCACCTTTTCCCTATTCCCTTATTTCTGTTTTGGACTTCAGTTTGTGCACAACAGTGCTGTCATTTATTTGCAATTTGCAGCCAGAAAAATAATATACGGGTGGCTGCCCCAAACCTTGCTATGGCTCTTTGTGGAGTTTGTGACATTACCTTCCTCGCAAGTTAGCCCCCCATATCCTGGAGCACACTGACATACATTTGGCTTTATGCATTTCCCACGATTTTTACAGTCTGGACGACAAACAGCTGAATAAAAGAAAGAAAGAGAGAGAGACAAAGAAAAACAATGTATTAGGTTTGTAAAGATCAGTTATGGAAAATTTTCCAGATATATTATGCAGAAAGCAACTTATATCTCTCCCAAGTACAAACTATAGACTCCTTTTTTATAATGTACCTGTAAGAAGAAAATTTGATAGCTATGGAAAAGTTTAAATCCAACTCATTTTTTTGTGAGTATCACTTCTTTCATGTTGGGGTCACAGAGGAATATCTGTAGTAATGAAAGCCAGGCAAAATCCAATACTGGATATGATGCACGGTCCATTCAGAAGTACAGTAATATTAGTAATAGCAGTATTTTCATGTTTACAGAATACAATGGAAGGCTGTGCACTGCTCCTTATAAACTTGGGTATCATGGAGGTCAATGGGAATTTTAAAAGCTGGGAAATAATGGCATGTAAGAAGCTATCCCAGTGATTAATTGGAGTAATCAAAAGTTAAATTAAGTTCAGAACTGTTTTTCTTTTTCTCAGTGCTGCAGAGATGAACATCCTGTGACAATACAGTGGCAAAAGCAGGTTCAGAAGATAAATGAATGGATGGACAACCTGTCACTTTGTATATGTTCCTCAGCTAATTTAAAATATACAGCATATATACAATGAGTTATTTTTTTTGCTCAGAGGTCTTAGTCTTGCCATTCATAATAATGCCACAGTTTCTCTTCAGGTTATCATTTAGGTTTTTGTCATGTCAAAAATCTAGCCCTGCTTTTATATTCTGTGACACATTTGATTTATCAAGATGAAGAAAGAGGTGGCAAAAGCTAAAGATAAGGCATAAGATGTGTTGTATGAGAGGCTGGACACTAAGGATGGGACAAATGATTTGTACTGATTCACTAGGTAGAAGGACCGAGCTGGGAAAGATGAGCAGCAGATTAAGGTGATAAAGGATAATGATGGTAACATACTCACAAGCAAGGATAGTGGGTTGAGCATATGGAAGAAGTACTTAAGAGGTTGATGAATGAACAGAATGAGACAAAGAGAGAAGGTTGGATGATGTGGAGATAGTGAACCAGTAAGTGCAGTGGATTAGCAAGGAAAGTAAGGAAAGCTATGAAGAGAATGAAGAATGGGAAAGCTGTTGGTCCAGGTGACATACCTGTGGAAACATGCAGGTGTTTAGGAGATATGGCAGTGGAGTTTTCAACCAGATTGTTTAATGCAATCTTGGAAAGTGAGAGGATCCCTGAGAAGAGGAAAAGTGTACTGGTACCAATTTTTAAGAATAAGGGAGATGTGCAGAACTGTAGTAAGTACAGAGGGATAAACCTGATCAGCCACAGCTTGACGTTATGGGAAAGAGTAGTCAAAACTAAGTTAAGAAGGCAGGTGATGATTAGTGAGCAGCAGTATGGTTTCATGTCAAGAAAGAGCATTGCAGATGCAATGTTTGCCCTGAATGTGTTAATGGAGAAGTAAAGAGAAGGCCATATGGAGTTGCACTGTGTCTTTGTGGACCTAGAGAAAGCATATGACAAGATGCCTAGAAAAAGAGTTGTGGTATTGTATGAGAAAGTCGGGAGTGGAAGAGAAGTATATAAGAGTGGTACAGAATATTTACGAGGGAAGTGTGACAGTGGTGAGGTCTGCAATAGGAGTGACAGCTATGTTTAAAGTTGAGGTGGGTTTACATCAGGGATTGGCTCTGAGCCCTTTCTTATTTGCAATGGTGATGGACAGGTTGACAGAGGAGATTTGTTGGTTTGGACATGTGTAGAGGAAAGATGTTGGGTATATTGAGAGAGGGATGCTAGGGATGGAGCTGCCAGGCAAGAGGAGGTTTAAAAATGTGGGGAGAGAGCACCTGCAGGTGGCGGGTGTGACAGAGCAAGATGCAGAATGACAGGAAGATATGTAAAAAGATAATCAAGATGAATTCACTTTTTCATTTAATAACATATAATCTTTATATACAAAGTGAAGATAAAAGACTTTTCTAACATTGAAAATAGAAAACTGAGACTGTTACTTACCAATGTGACAGTTATATCCAGTATACCCTGGTTTGCACCTGCACGTGTTTGGTAAAGAACATTCCATATTCTTGCCACATGGATATCTGCAAATTGCTTCAACAAGAATACACATTTAAATTAACAATGGGTCCAACTCATTGCTTTATATTGTTCTCTGCATTCTGTACTTTTAATACATTAATTACCAGGAGATATTAGTCTCCTGAAATGAAAGAAAACTGGATGTGTGATTCTGTTTTCTTTCATTTGCTGAATAAACGAGTTAGTTAATTCATTTTCAAATGTATTCTCTATAAATTATTTGTGATATGTGTTGTGGCAATTAATCCTGAATAATAAATTTCGCATCAGAAACATTCAAAAACGTATGCATTTCAGAAAAAAGTACCTTTACACTTGGCACCATTTCCAGAATAACCATATGGACAGCGGCCGCATTTAAATGACCCATGTTCTGATGGCTCACAAGGGACACCAGGGTAACATGGAGAATCAGCACAGGTGAGCAATTTTGGTAATGATGTAGTCCTTTCTTGTGATTCGTATAGGTCTTGTGGAAGAACAATAGCAGAATGCACCTTAGATCCTTTATATGTTATTCCAGAAGTTCTAGTTTTTGGAATTCTTTTGTCTTCATTCACTTCTTCCCTAGAAACGTTTCTTTTATTACCAATGTTAAGCAATGTATTCCTAGCATTTAAATATGGCAGGCTTAGTTTGGGTTTTGCTTGAGGAGACTCAGGGGGAGAATTCAAAGTCCTATGGAAAGACGTTAAAAGTGGGATTTCCCCAGTGGTCTTTGTTGAGACTGTAAACTTTCCAGCTTTTTTAGTTGTGGCTGAATGCATGGATATTGAATCTGTAGTCATCGTGATTGTGGGTGGAGTAGGTAAGTTTACTGCATTTAGTGTAGCTGTATCAGTTGTTGTACTTCTTGATCTTTGTCCTGCCAAAACATAACAGTATTGAAAAAGAAAATGATTTATTCACTTTAAATAAAAAGAAAGCAACATTATTAAACAGTGTCCATTACCAAGCATGCAGTAATTTCTTTCTTTGTATGGAAAATATTTTTAAAAGAAAGCTTCAAAATGAAGACTTCTAACTGATATGAGACACACGATTTTTGTGACAAAGAGATGAAAACTGTAGACAACTGATGTGTTCAGGGGAAAATGCAAGGGCCTATAACATAATATCAAAGTAACCCGGCAACCCAAACAAAGGGTCAAGATGATAATCAAAAGTCAAACACAAAATTAAAGTCAAAAAAGTTATGAAACACCTAACACTAGGGCCTACATTAAAAATAATACTAAATACACTAAGAAATAAAAGACCTAATTTAATCTACAGAGTGAGCGACTGTTGTGAGCACCGCCATATTTATATTCCTGTAGATGTCACACTACACCGAGCATTACGTAAACAACAGCAACAAGACTACCAAAATTCAGCTTTTCCAAAACCTATCAAAATGAAAAACAAACCAAAAAATAATCACTGCATCAAAAAATGATGAAATACACAAATTGTTAACGCAATCACCACGCTCCACCTGTTCAATAGCTTAGTCTGTTATTTGAGTGTCACATTATTATTAAACAAAAGAAGACTAACTTCAATATTGTCAATGTTTATTTTTCAGTTAGATTTTGGCCTTGAGTTTTGATTTTGATTCACAGCATATTAAGTACGCTTATGTCTTATCTTTCAGTAACATTTTAAAATTATCACAAATATTGAAGTCTTCAGGGTGTTTATAACACTCATCTGCTTAACCTCAGTTGTAGCATAAACCGTCAGGGTCTTAGTCTCATTCTAAATTAAGTCTTTCAGCAGCTGTGGTCATTAAAGTAGCAGTTACCCGAGAGTCCTAAAAAAAACGCCTTCTAGCCACCAGCTGTATTCAGTGGCATACGTGAGCCTTTGCTGTTTTGTTTTTGGGCCAACTTTTCTGCTCTTAATTTTTTAAGGCCTTTTCTCAGTCTTTGTCTCTGGTGTGACCTTTCACTGTATATGATGAGAAGTAAATTAGTGTATTGTGTTCTCTTTTTGAGACATTTTGGAATAGGATTCTTTTGGCTTTAACTTTAGCTTTCCCAGATAAGTTAATGCATTTGGATTAGCATCTTTAGTTAATTCTCTTTGTAACATTTTATATTTGCTTTCTTGTTTATTTTTTTTTATTTAAATGCTCTGCACACTGCCAGTTATGCCCTGACTATTATAATATTTAAAAAGAGAATGCTATTGTTACAGTATCTGGAGGAATTACTTGTTTTATTGTGTTGCTCACTGAACACAACTACCAAAAAAGCAAAAAGGCACACAGATATTTATAGCAGCCCAATTATGACTCTCACACAGACACTTTCAAAATAAATGCTGTTTCAAAGTATACTGAATGGATTACCAGAGCAACACTGCAAAGGCTTAAAAGGTACAGCATACATGTCCTCGTGTTGCTTAGTTAGACAAAGCAAAGATACATCAATTTTGAAAATAAGAATCAGCAAATGTTGTTACAATATGGTTTACAGTATTAACCAAGATTTATGCCAAAGGTTTACTGGTTAACAAAGGTTTTAGAAGTGGATGAAATAAACACTGTCTCTAGGAGACAAACATTTAATAGGATACAAAATGTATTTTTTCTTGTTTTATTTAGTGTTTTCTTTTTTTTCTGTTGGCAGAAAAATGGAACACTCACAAACAAAATTTCTTAATCTAATGCTTTAACATCTCAGGTTGTAATACACTTAAACGTTAAAGGAAAAGGGAATAATTCTTTTTTAAAGACATTATATACTTGTAAGTGTTTCAAATAACCTACTTCTGTTTTTGATGCTCTATTTAAAAATGAACATATTATGCAGTACATTTAGGGGAATGATACGTTTTATCTTTCTGAGCAACACAACTAGCCTCTTCAATGCAGTAAAAAATTATCTCAATGTGATGAGTATCTGCATTCTGTGGGAGAACACTCTGTCTATATATATATATATATATAAAACGCTTACCTGTTAGAGTTAACCTGCTGCATGTAAAACCATTACCATGAAATCCAGGAGGACAGCCACCACAAGAAAATCCTGGATCTTGTTCTGGATCTTCAAAGCATTGCACACCTGGGAAACATGGCTTAGCAGCACAACCCTTTTGAGTACCTATGGGAAATAAAAGTATTAGGAACATATATAAATAATACTACACTTTATGTTTAAATAGTAATTTCATCTGAATGTTGTTACAGTAATACAAAAACTGTTAATGAAACAATCAAACTATAATTGTAACATATGCTTGTAAGAAATGTGCATTTATAATATTACAAGCAGGCTGGGTAGACAACAGTAAACACATGACTTTTCCAAAATTCAGGTTACTTAATAAATGCTCATTATTTGCTCTTATTGATCATTTCCAATCACTATGCCTATAAGTTAAAGTCAATAAAATAACACCTTGTTTGTTTATTTAAAAACGAGTCCAAGCACTTGTAACATTGAATAAATTGCTTAAGGAAGAAAAAATAAAAAAGAATTGGATTATTACGTGCCAGAGCTAAATTTAGGTCCTGGTGATTGTTGACGGTGCACACTGGTTTGTTTCTTTGTTTCAGTTATTTCATTTTCAGCTGGGGTATTGATTTGTGTTTGTATTTCTGGCCCAGATTTATTGTCATTGCCTTCCTCCTCCTCAGGATAAACCTCCTTAACCTTTTCCTCTTTGTCAAAAGGATTCAGATTCAAATATTCTTCCACCGCTAAAATAAAACATATTTCTGTCAAATGTAAAGTTCATAACCCATGTTTATTTGATAACAGAGAGAAAACAGAATATAACTTTAATTGTCATTATCATAAATGCATCTACTGACATCAACTTCGAATCAAGCGATCTTGTAAAACTGTCCCTTAATGAATGGTGAGGCAAATAACAATAAAACCTAATTTAAACTTGCCATTGTTATTCTACAGGCAGAGTTTGTTCTGTGGCTTATGCTTATTCTCCTTTTCGTGGCTATATCTGTTAATTTTTAGTTATTATTTTTCATGTGCTTTTGTTTTAATGTAGTTTTTGGTAGTATGTTAATTTATTATTTAAGATTTATGAATTGTGTAATTATGATGTTTGCCTGTGTTTCTTGTGCCCTGTGGGTAGAACTCCAAGAGGCAAGTTCACCCTGACATGAGTGCTGCTGAGACTAACCTCTGCCTTTATAATCATGTGGAAGAGATTGTCCTAGCAGGGCATCATTGAGGTTATAGAGTGTTGTTCTTGTTCGATTATTGTTTTGCTACTTTATTGGATTTTGGACTGGACACTGTTGCCTTATGTTGCCTTTTTAGGCATACTGTTTTTGGGATTATTTTGTCTTTTCATTGTTTCTTTGTGATTAAATATTTTATTTATATAGATTATTTACCTTGTGTATCAAGCCAGAACAGTTTATGTTCTCTCTTAAAACATAGTTTGGAAGTTTAAATGCCTGTTCCCTATTTTAAACCTGGCTGAAGCTTCTTTTCGCTTGGGATCAGAGTGCCTAGGGTGAGGCCTATTTTTAGGCAGGCCAGTGAAGGTTCTGGGGCCTCATGTATAAACGGTGCATACGCACAGAAATGTTACGTAAGAACTTTTCCATGTTCGAATCGCGATGTATAAAACCTACACTTGGCATAAAGCCATGCACTTTTCCACGGTACCTCATACCTTGTCGTACGTAAGTTCTCCGCTCGGTTTTGCAGACTGGCGGCACCCAGTGTCAAAGCAGTGCTGCTGTTCCTGTGTGGTTACTCCTTATTTTCCTGGCGCGGCTTTATAAATACACTGAAACTGACCGCATATTGTTTATTAGTGTAATGCATCTGATTGTAATTAACTTGTAACAATATAATGGTCCAGGGAATAGCCATAGTATTCCAAATACCATAACTGCTTTAGCATTGTTACTCTCACTGCACCTTCTTCTTCTTCTTTCAGCTGCTCCCGTTAGGAGTTGCTACAGCGGATCATCTTTTTCCATATTATTCTCACTGCACAACTCGGAGTATTTATATAACTGTATCTGAGTGTGAATCACAGCAGCAGCTGATCGGAAAGAGAATTATCGGGATACAGATATAGCATCGGGATATATTATCGGGATATAGCACACGCTACCTCAGCCACGGCAAAACGTTTCAAAGTCTTTCCTGTACGGACCTCGCAGTTCAGAAACAGTTTCATTCCAAGAACTATAAACGCACTCAATCAATTGCTCCTTGTAGAACTGTTTGTACTTATAAGTACAATTACCTCACTGTAAACATGCACTACAGTTATAATATTGTACAACCTGAGCCACTTTATAAAGTGCATATTTACATATGATGACGATATCATTTTTAAGATGAAATGCAGCAAAATATGTTTATTATATATTATAAAGGTAAAACTTTAACTTCATTTAAATAATCCATATTCTTCACTGGGACTGGAGTGAAGGATAGGATAATTAAACATGTACTACGAAAATAGTTCAATGTTCCTTAAACATTTTGAAGAATCGGCGCTCTAAGCTTACAGATGGCTTAACATCTATTACAGAGCTGATTGTGTGGTGATCGGTTACTTGGAGAAAGAAAAGCAAGGACTGCAGGGGCGGCCATGCCAATATATATTGAATATAAAACAGAAAAAGAAAATAACAACACAGCTAAAAACGCAGCAGCAAATTTCGACAAAAGTTAAACGCTTGTGTCATGAGCACGAGGCGGCTATGCAGTGTCCGCAATGGACGTGGCCATCCACCGTGCATAAGATACCATATTGACATTGGCGGGCGAAGGGGCCACCGATTTTTTCTCTGCCTAGAGCCGCCCATGAGTATTGCTGCAATAAATAATTTCATCGAAGGTCGCACACAATCACTGCGCCGTGAAACCCATGTTTAATAACGTGCTTTAACTCCTATCATCATGAAAATGATATCACGTATACATCTCAGTATTTTAGTTATTCAGTTATTCAGTTATTCACGGCGACTTTGATATCTGAGCTTTCAAGTTTCTCCAACATGCTATGTCACTCGATCAACTTCCTTTTGTTGATTATACCACGGTTTAATTAAACAAATAGTATGTTTTTCCTTTGCCTCCACTTGGTATTCGCTGAAATTCTTATATTTTCCCCCGTGCTTTTCCCATTGTCTTTTCACAGAAGGCTGAGCTTAAGGGCGATTTATATTGATTTGCATATTCAACGAGGCGTAATTCTGGGAGGAGTTGGGACGGGATATAAAGCGCATGCACGAGCGTTAGTTTTCACGCTGACCGGGATTTATGTAGCGGAAGAACGTGGAAGTTGGAGTACGCACAGATTCCTGCATTTGGATTTTTCTGTGTGTAAGCACATTTCGGCTTTTGTGCTTACGCTAAGTTATAGTGCGAATTCTACGCACGGCGTTATACATGACGCCCCTGGTCTGGTTTTGGGGTCTTTTTTGAGGCCTTTAACACCTTTCACCATTTCTCTTTTTTCACTACAGAATAACACCCTGTTGAGACCATTTCATCCACCTGAATATAAAAGCTGAGGGAAAGTAAAAATAATGATTCACATTTTCACACCCACCAACACACGCACACACATATATCATTTACAACAGTAGTGACACTGTAGCATTTTTAAAACTTTAAATTACTGTTAATTTTACCTTTATAATCTGTGGATTATATTATTTACTGAAAATTAAGTGACTGTGTAATTCAGACAAAGCCTACTACTACACCTGGAAGCACATCTCTGCACTGCCTAACTGAAAAACTACCAAACAGCAACAAGGAAGAAAAAAATATTTTAAAAAACAAACAATTACAGTGTAAAAAAGTAGTAGTAATAATAACAATAATATAAATCATAATAATCAGCCCCATTAAAGTGACAATTGGAGGAACATCATTTTAAATGGCATAGCAGAAATATATAATTTTATTTAAATAAATGCATATTATGTGCCTACCTTTGCAGTGTCTGCCATCTCCTCTGTATCCTTCTGGACATGAATCACAGATGTAGGATCCAAAAGTGTTATTACAGCGAACTCCCACAAAGCAGGGCTTTGATGAACATTCATCAACATCCTCTTGACATTGTTCACCTTGAATAGACAAAGAAACTGACTTTAATACCCAAACAAAAGTACATATGTTTTCTGAACTTGTGTTTTGGGCCTGCCTGTTATGGCATACCATATTTAATTTTCAAGGATCACCTCTTAATCATTTGTGTCCATTTGCTGCCAATAAGAATTTCCAGAGCCCCTGCTATGCTCCCTGTTAACCTATGGATGTATGACCATATATAGCACTAAAGCCATCATTAAATTTGCAGATGACACCATAATTATTGAAATGTTTAATTACAATGATGACACTAGCTTACAAAAAATGATTTGCCTTCTGAAGCAGATCTGCCAGAATAAGATTGTTTTCCTTAATATCGGCAAAACTAAGGATCTGGTCATAAACTTCAGGAAACAGGAGGTAGACTGCGAAGAGGATTATCAGCTTTAAATTTCTTGGAGTCACTGAGAAAGACGTGGACGCCTACAACTACTTTATGCTCACCAACTTCTAAAGTGTCAGCAAAACATTTGGATTGCACTTGCTCAGCTCAGAATACCAAAGAACTACAGAGGGTGATAAGAGCATCTGATAATATTACTGATATTAAATGCCTTAGAAAGGCAAACATAATTATGTAAGATCTCAGACACTCTTCACAGTGACACACTCAGTAGGTGGTATAGAACCATTAGCACTTACACTACTAGGTTTTACAACAATTTTTACTCTAAAACAGGGGTTCAAGTGGCTGGTACACACTGGTATGGAGTACTGACATTTCAGACTTTTTAGCAGTTGCATACCAGAAGTGTTTTTGAGTGTACTAGCTCGCATCAGGTATATTCAAAACCTGCTTCTTTATCAATTTGTAGTGTATCGTGCCACTATAAAACTGCAAGGGAAACAATCTTTTATTGTGATACTCAGAACCCTAAAGGGGATCCACAAAACCCTCGATCTTTAATCATATTTTAGTGGATTGTGGAGTTCAGAGTTTGAAGCTTGAATAGGGTACCACCACTTACATCTGTCCATTTCAGGCACTACCCTCAAGTCTTATGGTCAGTCAACAGACTTGATAACAGTCATATTCATAACTTCACAAGTGTACACAGTATATTGTTCTATGTCATATTTAATGCTTTAAGTGTTGAGTTGTCTGGTGTTGGATTTCTTTATTGCCTGTCCTGGCATACTATCACTAGTCTATGGCAGCTGTTTTAGTAATAATCTCATTGTGCTGTTTACACTTAGCAATACATTTTTAATGAAAAAGTGCAGTGTTTTTTATCATTTCCCTTTATACACAGCTTTTGAATCAAGGTTCGCTTGCATCTTGTTGACTCCACAGAGCTTTGGACTAGGGATGCTCCGATCATTTGGCTGCTGATCTAAATTGGCTGATTTTCACTCAAAAAGAGTCGATCAGTGATCGGTAAATTGCCTGATCGGTAAATTGCCTGATTACAAAAGCCAATTGTTGAAGTGCTCCTTTATGACAGGTATTACAGTAGTTGAGCCAGCACCATCTTTTTTTTGCACCAGCAGCATCAGCAAACTTTGTGCTGCGTAAACCAAGAGCAGCAAGTCAAGGCTTGTGTTAGCAGTGCAGACTCTACTGTATAGCAGAAAGTGCCAGGTGTTTGGAATATTAGTCTTAACGTTAATGAAAGTGGAGTAATGAATTTAACTGAGAAAAAGGAATCAAAGGAGCCATCTTCCTGTGCAGTTAGACAAACTGCAAGAAAAGATACTTTAATGAATTCAGATATTTGTAGTTTCTGTTTGGACAGTGTGCTTGTTTTAAGTACATCAACTTTTATTTTTAATTGGAAAACAAATTAGATAAAGAAGAATTTGAAATTGCTGCTTAGTAAATAAAAGGCTTGTTAGCTTAACAGCACATGTATCTTTTACTTATAAACCTGTTAAGCATATTAGTCTTATGTCTTCTTGATAAAGAACTTATAAACATTTGATAAACTTGCAGCTTTTTTAAAAGATTTGTACTGTATTTATTATTTGTTGCTGTGTGACGTACAGTATATGTTTTGGTAGGAAACAAGTATTATATAATTAAAATGGTAATCCATATTTATAATAATACCTCAAGAATTATGAAAGTCTAGCTGATACAGTAAAGAAAAAAAACACTCCTGTATAAATATAGTAAATGTATATTTTAACAGCAAAAAGCTGTAATGCAATAAATAATTTAAAATGATTAAAAGCTATAAGTGTATGTATATTTACATTTAAGCAGTGTTTAATTGCCAATGTCAATTAACTGTGTGAAGAATAAAAATAAAAAAATATATATATATATATATATATATATATATATTGATATCGGAATCGGCCAATCAAGTAACCTGGTATGGGTGATTAGTATCAGCCCTAAAAAACCTGATTACAGCATCCATACTTTGGACTATTTCTCACATTCACATACATAACCATAACTTAGACACACTGGGCCACTCTAAAGTATTTTTCTTTTGGGAGGAATAAACTAGCACACACAAGGAAACCATTTGTCTTATATTTAGTCTTATTTATTTGAAATGTATTTTTGAATGGTTTGGAAAGAGCCTTGTTATGATATGTCCTATATAAAATATAAAAAAACATGTTGATTAATAAAAAGAAAGATTGATTTTAATTTCAATGCAGAAGAAACCCAAACCAGAACCTGATTATAAGCATTATGAAACGACAGTGCTGTCCACTGTTTGCTGTTCATTTTGAATGTTATTGCCTACATGTTATACAATACAGCAAATAAAGTAAATTCAGGTGTACTCAACACTTAATGAATATGGAAGATTATTTGTGCCAAAAATAAATGAAGTCAATCATATTCACTAAATTGAAATGTAATGCATATGCATGTGGTGCATTTTTATTTCTGCGTGGTTTTATCATGTCAGAATTAAAAAGACATCAACCAAATGATCTTTGGATTGCATTTAATTTTTCCATGAATAATCTTCCATTAGAGAAGGTGGAAAATTTAAGAAAACAAAGCTCTTTTGACATGAACATTAGAAGATAAAGTGAAAAAAAACTGACCTGTAAAGCCTGAGTAACATTCACAAGAATACGCATTGAGGCCGTCCACACACCTGCCGAAGATGCAGGGATTTGATTTGCAGTTGTCAGAGTTGAAGTTACAGTAGTCACCTTCAAATCCTTGGGGACAGACACAAACATATTTTCCACTTCCAGGAGGAAAGTTAATATTTGTTACACATGTTCCTCCATTTAAACACTTACATGGCTCAACAATTACCTGTAGGAAGAATTTTTGATTATTTAATAAGTGAAGCTAATAATGCTATATTATAATAAACAGTAACACTAACAGTAGTGTCATAGCCAAATATAGTATATTAGTTGAAATTTTAATCTGTGCAGCAAGAAAATGGGATACAATTTACTTATGTTGTAACAGAGCTTTTGTGAGACTGGTATTATATATTTTCCTGAAAACATACATACATGACATATCATACAAAGATCTATTGATACTGCATTTATTATGATCAAACCTAAAAATATTACCCTACTGTTCCTACCTATTTGCAGAACTTTGTATTTCCTCATCTTTAATTTAGGGTTTTCAAGGCCAACCCACAGAAGCAGGTTTAGGGCAGCAGTGGGATGTGAGTCGATCACAAAGCATTTAAACACCCGCCCACATCAATGAGATGGCAATAAAGGAAAAGAAGCAACATAGAAAAGATTAAGGTCTGTGTGTGTGTGTGTGTGTGTGTGTGTGTGTGTGTGTGTGTGTGACAGGAGGAGAGAAAGGAGCATCGAAAATAAGAGTCTGAGAAGCAGGCTTTACAGAAACGCATTCGAGAGAGAAAGTACCCAACAAAAGAGGTTCATTCACACACAGATACAGAGGAAAGGTGCTGAAGGCACACATATATAAGAGACAGCAAATATATTTAGATTATTACCTGTCTTCGGCAGGTAGTTTTGCTAGTAACATTTATAAACATCCTATAAATGTCCATTGAGCTACATGTTTATGTACTGTATTGGTTCTTTCTGAGTCCCTAGTATAAATAGTAGCCTGGACATTTTCTTAGTGGCATTTAAACAACCTCCCTGTGTCTGTGTGTTAGTGTAGGTCTGTATGATGTATGTCTGCAGTTGTTTCCTGCCTTATATCAGATGTCGCCAAGATCACTTCCTGTTCCTACACTCTGTGACGAAATTAAACAAGTTCAAAAATGACAGCATAAGGGATGAAACCTCTTGGTAGAATAAGACAGAGATCAGAAATGCAGTGATATTGACTGACATCTGAAAAGCATTACTTATTTGTCACCAACTTGTTTCATAAATAGGGTTAAATTAAATGACCTCAACAGTTAGCTGCATTTATTTATTTTTTTCTAATTACTGTCATTATAAAATGATAACTGAATGACAGGTAATACTGGGCTTTTCTTTTGCCTGCAGTCATCAAAATGTATAATACCTCCGTTCACGCTGCTTATTGTCACAACAATCAGATATAACAGACTTATTGGCATAGCAACAATGTTTGTTAAGGACACCATATATGAATAAATTATTGTATATGTGTGCATTAAATTATGATATGTGGCTTGTGTGTGTAGTTTGTTTTTGTCTTGAACTTTGTGTTTAGACTCCTCATGGTCTGTTTTGCTACTGGCAGATCAGTAAATTAATATCTATCTATCTATCTATCTATCTATCTATCTATCTATCTATCTATCTATCTATCTATCTATCTATCTATCTATCTATCTATCTATCTATCTTTATGTCAACATAATTTAAGTATTCTTGTTCTGCATGTTGTTTTGTTTTTATGACTTCATTTAATAAATGAGTGTGTTTGAAAGTACTTTAAGTAAATTTTGCTAGGGGCTCTAATTGGGTGAGTGGTATGTGTGTGTGACTGTGCCCTGCAGTGGACTAACGCTCAGTCCAAGGATGGTTCTCAATTTGTGTCCATTCCTGCTGGAAATCTAACCCCAGCCAGGATTGATAGTAGAGAGTAGTTATTACTGATTCTCATACTCAGTCCTGGGGCATCTCTATGGCTGCACATTTTGGTCTGAACCAACATCTACTTTTAATTAATTAAGTAATCTTATATTTGCCAGTTTCTAGTTTGTGATGTCAATTCAGAAATTACAAAACTAAATTTGATAAATTTTCATTGGAATGAAGTACTAGGGTTTTGTACCATGTTACCCATTATGGATGTAGTGAGAAGTCAAGCAAAATGACACCTTTTATTGGCTAACTAAAAAGATTACAATATGCAAGCTTTCGAGGCAACTCGGGTCCCTTCTCTCACTACATTGGAATGAAGTAAGTATGTATGCATGTGACTGAGGGACAATTCAATATTTATATATCTTTGGTTTTTAAAACTTTCTTTATTATCATCACAGTTATCATTTTAATTCTACTTTTCTGGTTGTTTAAGCTGTTAGTTATTAATGAGCACAATACAGGATACCAGCAGTCTTTCATCATTGATTGTTATTTGTCCTGGTGTTTATTCAGTGCTGTTAGTTGTTATTGTTAGGTTACAATTGAGAAGCAAACTCCATTGAAAAACATGAATAGGAAAGCCAAAAAATATTTCTAATCTTATATATAAACATCTACACGTGGAAGTGTGTGTGGCTGTCCATCCTGGAAGTGAGACGTAGAGTGGGTTCCACCTCCGAGGATACACAAGTGAGGCGAGCACATCAGCAAAACGAAACCTCAGAAGAAAGACAGTCGCTTAACCGCTAATACATACGAGCACAACCAAACCTCCTTGGAGAGACATGCCCAGAGTAGGTCCTTTCAATTACTTGATATCTGTACATTTCAGTTTTTTTTTCTGATGATTTCAATAGTTTCTAGAACCCTGTGCTTTTTACAGCATGGGCTTACACAGTTAGTTTATTTATAATTGTCAACCTTACATCACAATGTTTTTTTAAAGGAAGAATAAAAAAAAACTAGATAATCAAACCATGAGATCAATTAGTTGTAAAATGACTCAGTGGTAATGAAACTGGCTGGAACAAAAGCCTGCAGCCACATAGGTCCCCAGGACTGAACCTGAGAACTACTGATATTAACGTAAATGTGCACAGTCTTATATCATTCTATATGTGTAAGTAACTAAAAGGAGAAGGAGGTGCTTTATGTTGGTGTTTCTTAAACTGTGTTCTTCAAAAACGTCTAGGACTTCTGCTAGTCAAAATGGCTTGAATCACGTGTAGCTACTGGAAAAATTAGCTGTAATCAATGCATAACATGAATTTGACACAGTACTGAGTGCATCTCTTACTATTAATTATATTAAATGAATATATTAATATCAACATCTACATTTTTTGATGTTACCAAAACAAGTAAAAAACTCATTAGTTTTCTTTCTTATTATTGTACGCTGATGTTTGCTAGTTTTCATGAAGTCAGATTTTTATAAAGACAGTCATGCTCAGAAACTTTGTCATGATCAGAGAGCAGAAATAATTCTATTCCTATCAAACAACAACTGTGACTTTGTACAATTCTTAAAAGATACAGATTTGAACATGAAGTTATCTTACCCTGCAGGTATACTGCTTTAGATAAAATTTAACTTATCACTTCAGAAAAAACACATAATAAAAAAGAAGACCTAAAGAAAATAACTGAAAACAACTTCTTCAATAACTTCAAAACTTAACTGATTGAATGAAGGAGGTAGAAAAGAGAAATGATTACAATTTAACCAACTAAAACTTATTGTGACTAATCATTTATAGATGTCACTAGTTAAACTTGAAAACTATTTTCTTCAAAGTGAGGACTCAAGAAGTTTTTTTTTTTTAAATTCTGGATCCATTTTATTTCAATAAACAAGTTAAGAGTGATCTGTCTACTAATGAAAAAGAAATATTGACTTTTCTTTCCTCGGACGTTATGTTAAAATATTTGAAGACTAAGTTACTTCTTTATAAATTTAAGGTAAAAAAATCACAGTCGGTGTGGTCTTTTAAATGAGTAAGCATTAAGGATCCTACTCCAGTTTGCTTCTACGTGCTTCTGTGAAAGGAAATTTTTGACTGTCACTGGTAGGAAAACAAAATCCCAAATTTGAGCTTAATATGACCAACTACATTATGGCTATCTTTAATAAACTCTTTCACCAAATATTGATGATTTCTGTCATATAATGGCAGCAAATACTTCTCAGTTACATTTATCATGCCTGAAATATCAGTAGTTTTATTAATATACTTACTTGCATAAATATATACTGTATATGCATATATTTATAAAAAATATTGATTAAGATATTTTTTACACAACTGATTATCTTGTAGTTTCCTTCCTTTTTTAATTTGTAAAGGGGTTCAATGAATCTTAATATTTTTTTTTTATTAATAGGATACTGCAGTCCTAAAAGGGTTAAGAAACACTGCTTTATATTATTTTGTCACCATCTGGTGGACAAAATGGTCTTTTCAACAGAAATTATAGCAGAAAGTCCTACTAGAAACACAACTTTAAAAAAATCAAAGAACACGTTTAAATATAAAGTCTGTTCTGAAAATAGATACAGCATCTTTTAACATTTATTTTCTTTTATTTATTTAATAGACTAAAGGACCCATTTTACACTCAGCTCAGGTCTAACTTCACATCAGTTGAAGCTGTTAAGTGCTTCAGATTTCTTTGGATATAGACTGTGGTTAAACTGAAAATTGACATTTGCAGGAACTGCACTCTTCTTAAAATTCCACCTTCAAAGTGGACAAAGCTTGTTACAGAGAGTCAAAGCTCCAAAAATAATTCTATTGTACCTGCTTGAAAAATCAAAGAGAGATTTACACTTAACCCTTTCTCTAGGTGATAAGTAGTGCTAGGGTGTTGTATCGTGTTAGCCATTATGGATGTAGTGAAAGTCAAGCAAAATGACACCTTTTATTGGCTAACTAAAAAGATTACAATATGCAAACTTTCAAGGCAACTCAAGCCCCTTCTTCAGATTGGCCTGAAGAAAGGACCTGAGTTGCCTCGAAAGCTTGCATATTGTAATCTTTTTAGTTAGCCAATAAAAGGTGTCATTTTGCTCGACTTCTTTCTAGGTGATAAGTATATGGCATGAAATGCACAGTGTACAAATTAATTTTCTGAAGTGACTGGAAAGATTAAATATCAATTTCTAAATTTACAACTTTCACAAACCAATTGCTTATAGTCTTTTCAGACATTTTATTATTATTTAAGGAAGAGTTATTATTTGCTGTTTTTATTTTATGTGGTAATAATTGTTTTGAATTTGAGTCCCTGCAGTAAAATTTAAATACAATATTTTAATACAAGTTATTAGTGGCATGGTGGAACAGTCAATAGTGTTGTGCCGTACTACAGTTAGGTCAGCAGTGAATTTTTGAGAAGGATGCTTCTCAAAAAATTCATTATTGAATTGTTACAAGTTGCTCATACTATTTTTTTTTTGTTTTGTGTTGCAGAGTTTTACAGTGTAATTTGGGTTTTCTTTCACATTTCAACCATTTGACCTCAGATGGCAACACTAAGTTTCCCCTTTATGAATTTTATTAAGTAAGTCTGATGAAGTATGAATGGTAATTATTTGTGAGTACATGAATTAATATGCTCTATGATTTGCTTGGTTTCCATCTAATTTCTGTTAAAGTCAGGCTGCTGCAGGTATAGACTCCATTTTTCTGCAATCAATATATTAAATGCAAGCAAAAACAATCCATGATACATATGTATTTAGCATATATATTGTATGTATACCTCTACTGATGCTTTAGCCTCAGCATTGCAGTCATCTGTTACAGAAAATCTGAATGTTTCCGTTGTTTCAGATGTCACCTTCCAGATCAAAAGTCCAGCAGGTGAGAGTACTGCATCCTTTGGACCTTGGTCCAGTGTAAAAAGAACTGCAGAACCTTCAGGGTCTGTGGCCAGGAACTGGTACACAAAATTTTCACCTCTGAATGTTTTAAGCTTTGCTTGTGATGGTTGGAAAATGGGTGGCTCATTTTCTGTTGATAAATAAATAACAAGGGTAAAATAGTTTATAAAATGCTAGAATTGTCACACCAACTATTTTATTTTCCTTATTAATTGGTAAATTTCCTGTAGCTGCCAAAGGTAGAAGATATAGCTAAAATTAGCTAAATTCACTTACTGTGTAACAAGCATCCCAGTGCTTACCTCTGTTTCTCATTAAATGTGAAAGGTATGCCCACATGACACCACTTTTAATTATGAAAAACAAAACAAATATAACTTTATCCATTTTAAAAGATCATTTCAAGTTTTCACCCAAGACCGTTTATAATGGATAACAAATTTTTAATGAAAGGTTAAGCTGGTGCCAGGGATTAATCAGTCAGTCATTTTGTGTCGTGAAGTCTGACATCCTTCCCAGAATGCAACAGGGCTTGCCAAACAATATAGCACTTTATTATTGTAAATAAGTACACATTCAAACTTCTGCAGGAACAGACTCTGTTGCAACTCTTTCTTTAATCACAAATGCAACAATTGCAATTGCTGCCTACAAACTGTACATTATGTCATACATGCAATCATTGTGAATGTCTTACGGAGACAAATTTACATGTATTTAAGAGGGCTTTAAGAGAGCAGGTTACAGTGTATATGACGGAATTCTCCATTCCCATTTCCAGGACAGAGGAAGTACTTCCCAAGGAGACCACCCCCAACCATTTTTCTTTTAGGCTGGACAAAATAAGGAGAAAAGATGGCATGAAGTCATTAGATTAGCAATGCAACTTTCACCTCATTCCATCTTAATCTTCTCACAAATACTTTTTTAGAACTCTACAATTAAATGATGCTTCCTTAGCTGGGACCCCAACACTTGTTATGAGTTATTATCATTAGTATTATTTTGCAGTTGTAAATAATTTGTACATACTTTTAATCCAGTATACCTCAAAATGTATAGCAATACCAGTGATGCCAAGGCTTATTTTCATAAAAGCGCACACATTTGTTTTAACACAAAAATGTATATAGTGCTGGCAGAATCAGACACCTGTAGTTATTTTGTACATCTTAAGGACAATGCTTACTTATTTTACTATATGGAGTGGTCACCTTACAACAGTTACCAGAGCCACAGCAGATGCCACAAAATATTTTTAAACAATGTTGCCTGACGAAAAAACAAAATACATAGTACTGAAAATACTTAAACTATTGTCCAGCAGAGATTAGAACATTAGAAAAATGTTGACAAGAACAGGCCATTCGGCTCCCACCTGTGTTTTTGCTGAATTAATTTTAAAGTAACAGCTTGGATCCACTATACTAATTCCCTTTTAAACACTTCAATCATGTCACCACTTAATCGCCATTTGCTTAAATGAAAAGGTTCCACTCCTTTAATGCTTCCTCATTATTTATACTCCACAGCCATGGAATCAGCCTAGTCACTCTCTCCTGTGGACTTTTCATAAAAACTGCTTTGTCTTTTTTGAACCCTGGGAACCAAAACTGCATGAAGAACTCCAGTTAAGGCCTCAATAGCATGTTATAAACTAAGGATAGCTTCCTTTGACTTTTACTTCATAACTCGTGATATATCGCCCAACATGCTATTAGCTTTCTTGTTTGGTTCTATACACTGGAAGGTGATAGTGACAAAATCACTACAACTCCTAAGTCCTTGTCGTAAACAGTACTTTCAAGTTTCTCTCCTTCCATTGTGTATTCATATCTAAACTTTTTACTTCCTGTTTGTAATACTTTTCATGTATTTACATTAAACTTCATCCGCCACAAATCTGCCAAAACAGTATGCTATCCAAGTACCTCTGTAATGATTCAATGGATTCTAGATTATCTGCCAATACACCTAGCTTGGTATCCTCTGGCCGCAGCACTGACCCCTGAGGGACACAACTCTTAACTTCACCTAATTCTGGTAAAGTAAGGTTATTGTAACCTTTTGTTGCATCCTTATAGAATTCTAGCATATTAGTAAACACCACTTCCCCCATCTCAATCCATGCTCACAGTTCCCTAATACTCTTGTTCCTGTCACAGGCTGTTCAGTTTTGTCCTAAATTCCTTCCATTAGTTTGCCTGTGATGCACATTAAGCCTATTGTCTTATAGTTACTTGGGTCTTCCCAGTCACCCTTTTTATATAACAAGATGATATTTGCTATTTTCCACACCTTAGGAATCTCCCCAGTGTGCAGTGACTTTTAAAAAATATGCATCATTTTAGGTTAATTAAGATAAATGTAACCTGATCCTAGTGCTTTGTTAGAATACAGCCTATAAAATATAAGCAGTACTTCTCCCTCTTCAATTTCCATATCATTCAGTACCTCCTTAGTAGTCCCTGTTGCTACTGGGAAGTTACTCACTTCCTCACATTATGCATGTTGTTATCCGCTGTACCGCAACTGTCACAAACTTAAAAGCTCATCACAGCTTATACGTTTTAGACTTTGCCGCATCTATTCACAATTTGCTCTACTAAATTTAAACTTAACTGTTTTAATCTTTGCAACTTAGGCCTGCCAAAGTACTGTGAGTTGTATTATATTATGTTCACTTGACCTTAATAATTCAATCGCCTTTACCCCTTCAATTCTATCCTGGTTATTAAAAAACACTAAATCTACCCAGGTTTACCCCATGTTAGTTCTTTAACATAATGTGTTAAAAAACAGTTACTGTCTATAATCTCCTTGTCTTGCACTGGGCTGTTTTCAGGTTAAGCACAGTTAATATCTGGGTAATCAAAGTCCCCCATTACTATAATAGCCCTCTTAACAGAAACCCATTCAATATCAAATCCATCTTACATACCTTATAAACACATCTTACTCATTCTCATGGCTGTAATAGTCCTAGTAAGGAAAGTGTTGACGCAATTGTTTTCTTATAAACTTGAATCAAAGATTGTTCACTTGTACCTGATGGGAATGAGCTTAGAAAATCATAGGAGAGGGTTGATGAAAATGCTAAGACAATCACAGATCTCTCTGCTTCATCCAAGCCACTGTATCAGAAATGATCAGCAAACCGTAGCTTACTCTCAGTGCCTCTTTGCCCTCTGCCATTCCAACTTCATGGACCTTTAAAAAGACACTACTAAAAAACCATCGCTGTCTTCCTTGGGTAAAAACTGTGCTGTGCTTTGACCGATACTTGCATCTTCTTAATGCTATAGCGTCTGTAAACCATCATTTAATGGGATACGCAGTATCTGGGACGTCAACGTTTTCCATTGTTTAACTCTCATTCATATACAAAGAGTAAGATTAAGAGATGCGCTATCGTCACACAATATGAATTATTAAAAACCAAAAAACAAATTGAAAACATTTTGGATAATATTAGGCTCTGGTAAATGTAATTAGCACATATGTCAAGATGGAGAACTTCCAACAAAAACTCATAATATAAAAAATGATAGTGAATGTCATTGAATTAAAAAAATATAGTGAAGTAGAAATTAGGTTGAATTCACTGGTTAATAAGTTTTATAGGAGGGGAAGCTGAAAACAGTTGGAGCTAAAATAATTTCAGTTTATTTATTATCTTCACTTAGTTTTTAAGTAATGTCAGGCTAGTATATAACATGGTTGTCCCTCTACAAAAATACAGGGAACTATTGTTGGATGTTTAAGTACTAAGTGCAATAATGCAAAAAGTAGAAGAAACTGCACTTATTGTCAGAGATGTTGTATGAACTTAAAGAATGGATATTTGAAAAATGAAGTCTGATATCTAATGAAGGTATAAATGAATTGTGATTGTTCACTATAAAATGCAATTTTGACTTGTGAGAAGCCAAAAAAAAGCCTCAACACAAATCTTGCAGCTGAGGGAAAATTACTTAAACTGCATTGATTTGTTAAGTAATTTGTAAATTTGCTGTTGATTGTTGAATGAATCTTTGAGTTAACTGATTTTATAAATTACTTGTAGTTCTAAAGATATCAGTACTAATTATCTACATTCAGAGTTCTAAATCTCAAGTAATGGAGTAACTGCTATTAAAGTTAAAATAAGCAGGTTACGTAAAACATTAAGAAACTAAACCAAAATGTTTTATGTATCCTTTTTGATTTACATGCTTCCGTTAGGTCAGGTTATCTTGGGCATAAAGTGAGCTACCACAGCTATGCCGATGACACACAGCTGTATTTATCAATATCACCTGACGACCCCGACACTCTTGATTCACTGACACAATGTCTCACTTGTGCTTCCGAATGGATGAGTAGTAATTTTCTCAAACTAAATAAAGAGAAAACAAAAATTTTACTGATTGGCAATAATGGATATAATGAGGTTATTAGAAATAAACCTGATGCATTAGGATTAAAAGTCAAGATGGAGGTAAAGAATTTAGGGGTAACTATTGACTCTGACCTGAATTTTAAATCACATATTAATCAGATTACTAGGACAGCATTTTTTCACTTAAGAAATATAGCAAAAGTTAGACCTCTTATAACATTGCAAGATGCTGAAAAATTAGTTCATGCTTTTGTTTTCAGTTGGCTAAATTACTGTAATGCACTCCTCTCAGGACTACCCAAAAAAGACATCAATCGATTGCAACTAGTGCAGAATGCAGCTACTAGAATCTTAACTTGGAAACGAAAATCTGAACACATCACCCCAGTTTTGTGTTGCGGCAGCCTTCTGCTGTTAATCACCTAAAATCTGGAATATCTAGCCAATAGCAATTCCCCAGGCTAATACAGTGGAGCACTTTAAAACACGTTACTTTAACATGGCTTTCTCATAGCTTCATCTTAGTTAAATCCTGATGCTCTTTATATTCAATTAATTATCATTATTATCTATGGTGGCTCCAAAATCCGTACTAACCCCTACTTTCTCTTTTGTTCTTTTTCCTGCTTTCTGTGGTTGCGATCTGTGCCACCACCACCTAATCAAAGCATCATGATGTCCTTACATTGATGGATGGCCAGAAGTCCACATGACCATCATCATCAAATTCTTCCATGAGAACCCTGAATACAATGAGGACTGATTGTGAGGTCATTTATGTTAGGTAGAATGCCTAGAGGGAGCTGGGCAGTCTCGTGGCCTGGAACACCTGCAGATTTATTTTTTTCTCCAGCCGTCTGGATTTTTTTTTGTTTTTTCTGTCCTCCCTGGCCATCAGACCTTACTTTTATTCTATGTTAATTAGTGTTCCCGAATTTTAATTGTTTATTTTGTCTTTTTTCTCTTTCTTCATCATGTAAAGCACTTTGAGCTACATTGTTTGTATGAAAATGTGCTATAGAAATAAATGTTGTTGTTGTTGATGTATTACCAATCACAATTACATTTTTATCCAGCAAATCTGTTGACTTGACTTGACCATACCAAGAAAGTATACATAAATGAAATGATTCATTTTTAAATTTAGCTGGACTCAATACAACAAAACAAGATGCATGATGGAGTACTTACGTACTTTCACTAATTGACCACGTAAATTTTGAAATGTCTGGTTTACACAGCAAACATGGACTTATTGGATTTGGGTCACCTTCTCCATAGCAAAGTCCATCAATGTTGCAAGTTCTTTCCTTAAAAATAATAATGCAGGCTATAATTCTTTTAGTAACTGTACCTTTTATTGGCAAATATAAACAGATTTATGTTTTCTGTACCTTTAATGAGCACAGCCCGTCAGAACTAGCTTCACATATTTGACAAGCTCCATCAAATAGTGTTAATGTTTTTGAATTGCTGTATTCATAACCATCATTTGAGACCTAAGAAGAAAAGAAATGGAATAAAATAAGCAATTAGATATATGTAAATAATTAGTCAAACATAAATTATTTTAGTTATAATTCCGGAATGAGCTGATTTACTTTATTTATACCTTAATCTGCCATCTGGCAAGAGGTTTATCATCAACTATATCAATGTCCATATTATGAGGTGAATGATCATTTTCCCTTGGTAACTGACAGTCTAAAACAGTGTTGCTCAAGAAGGAAGCTGTTGTAAGCTGGGGATCACCTAAACTCCATTCATCAGAAATAAACTGTTAAGAAATAAAAGACATTGAAATTAGAAAAAAAAACACAGAATGTGAAAGGAAGAAATACAAAACAAAATAGCAATGTGCTGATCTGGATGTTGCTTTACTTCCATTTTCAACACTTTACTAGTACAGCTAACCGAGAACGATTTCACATTTAAATGTGGGCACTGTTCTTTATACATTATCTCTTTTTAAGACATACAATTAGAATGCAAAATATTTCAGTGTAAACCTTTAGTCAATATACTGTAAAGTGGCTGCTGACAGAAATTTTATGTTCTCCCCTCCCTGTGCACATTCATGATCATGGAAGAAAACATCCCATTTCTTTTAACAAGAGAACTGTATATACATTTGACATTGTTTACCTGCTTCTCAGAACAGAATCATTATTTTCAGAAAATGTACACACACAGCATTTTAAAGATTTTACAGGGGTAATTAAAAAGTAAAAGTGCTTTGTGTATTAAAAATAATGCCCAGAGTCAGTACACGTTTTCAAGGGGACCATATCTACTGCAGAATGGGGGAAGTCTTGATGTTTTTGTGTGTAATTTGCACTTAGTCTGCATTATAAAATACATGTGTAATTGGGACAGGATAATTTTGCAATCAGGTTTGAGTGGTCAAGAGTTTAAAGCCTCTCAGATTCACAACATGATATTATAAATATAAAGAGGAAATGCATTAGTCATAGAAAGTTGTTGGAAACAGTGAAAAGGTTTAGGAAGAGGCAAAACAAGTTTGGCTAACAAAGACTAAAATCCGCTGTTCTTCTCCTAACCTTAGCTGTTCTCTCTTCTGCTATATACTTTTTCACCTTGCTAAAAAAAGTATTTCTTCTAACTATCTCACACAAAGTTCACATTTACCTAGTCAAGTCTATTTACTGTTTATGACTTTCTAGGATTGTTTAGGGCTTTAGTGGTCACCAGAAAACAGAGTAATCACCCGATAGCTTTGCTTCTTAAAGGGACCTCTTACCCAACCTGGAGGTCATTGTGGAAGAACTGTGTGGATTGATGTATATCCTGGCTGGGATGGTTCCCATTCCCTTTACCAGTCAGATAAAGAAATAATGGATGACTGGGGGAGGCTGCCTGCCGAGAACAGCTCATATCCCAATATAATAGGCGGTAATGCTCATCTAGCATGGCTCTGGTTTGGATATCCACAGGGCTGCATGAAAAGTGTAGTTATGTAGGGCAGTCCCGTTGGGTTACCCTTTATAATTCCAGGGTACTTGCTGGGTGTAGATTTCTGGTACTGGAAGTACACCTGGATCCAGCATAAAATGAGTCATTCACAGGCTTAGGAGATGGTGGACAAAGCTTGCCTGGAAGGAGTGGAAAAAGGAATTGTGTTTATTGTGGAAGAGAACCTGTAAAGGTATTGTGAATAAAAGGTCTTTTGCAATCAGAACTGGTGTCTATGTGATTTTGTCTGAGGTTTGGGATGCCCCTACAGGATACAACATGTATGGAAAGCTAACATGAAACATGTCCTCCAGCTAAGCATAAACATGCATGCCTTTTTATTACAAGAACAAAACAGGTCAGTGATGTCTTTTTTTTATGAATTCTAAAAAAAACAGTGCATCAATCTAAAGGATCAATTGCATGCCTGATAGATTATCCCACTGTAAAAACAATTTTATAGAGTCATATAGTGAAATTCTTATTTGCATGGGCTAATCAATATGCAACGTGTCACCATGTGTCTCAGTCTAGAGATGAAGCCCATTATTTATCTGATTTGAGATACAGTGAATAGAAAGAAGTAATGTATAACATTTGAATAGTAAGCTATTTCTTCCACAGCCTGTCAGACTTTTTTTTACCTGTTCAGTATATCTTTCTGGTAAAAGGAATACGCACATACTATAATATATACAGTATATATCTCTCTATTATAAAAAAAAAACTTACGAGGGAGACGAGACATGATCTTCTCAGAAGACACTTGGGAGGGAGACGAGACGAGATCGTCTCAGAAGACACTTTGATGTCACGCGAGACAAGGCAGTGAGACAAAAGGACAGCTGCTGCACAGGCTTTTAAATGATCAACGTGCAGTAAGACAAGTAGAACACGCAGCTTGCCAGCAACAGCAAGCCATCAGAAGATCTGACCGCATCTCCTTAGTGTGCGTTCAACACCCCCCCCAACATAAGCAGCGTTATACATCCCGTAAGAAAGAGATTTGACCATGCCCAGGGCCGGAAATAAAGTACAAAGAGTAGATGACAAAGTAGAATGTCGTAAAGAATTCAAAAATGTTGGCGCGGTACACATGCACAGCAGGTTAGTGCGATCTTGAAGAAAAGTTAATTCAAAATATTGTTTTTCCTATATTTTTAAAGTTTTAAAGTAAAAGTGAAAATAATGCATATGTAACAATTCATATGAAAATAACAATCTCTTTAAATTGCATATTCGGTAAACCAAACCTAGTATATATATATATCCCTGACTCAAGTATGCTATGTTTATGTAATATTTTTGATGTCCTTTGAATAATGTTTTGTGTATTAGGTAATTAATTCTGTTTTTGCATTTAGTAATTATTTTGCTATTTTCTATTATGTTAATATTGAATGATTTAGCTATCCATGCTGTCTCTTAAACTATGCACTTTTTGGCCCCTGCTTTATAAAATGAAAAATTTCTGTTTCTACAAATGCTTCAGCATTATGTCTTGATTTTGATAACTGGTTTTATTTTTCTTGTTTTGGTTTTTGGATTTCCTGGAGTTTAGTCCCCTTCTCTTGTTAAAGATACCCTTTGTTTTGCTATATGGCAGTATTGTTTGCTGCAGGTTTTGCCTTTTATGTGTACCTATTTTGTTCCTCCTTTTTCTCTGCCTTTCCTTATGTGCTTCTTTATTTTGAATTCTTTAAATGCATTCTTTAATAATAAAGATAGTCTGTTACTGTGGGTTTGAGTTTTGATGGTGATTCTCCTGCTTTTCTTCATAATGTTTTAGGTTTTTTTTTTTTTTTGAACTTTTGAAACCACTGCCCCATTTTGGGTCTATGCAGGCTTGAAATCTTGCCTGTTGAGTTTGGGGTTTGGCTGCTTGACATGAAGCTTAGTGGATGGAGACCATTGCTGAGGACAGGTTTAGCTTTTTGTATTTTTTTTTTTTTGTTCAACTATTTTAAGATTTTAAGGTGTCACTATCCAATACTAACATATAAATAGCTTTATGAAAATGTTTTCAGTAATATATACATTCGCAGTGTAAACATTTGCAGTTGGTCATTTTATCACTCTTTATTTTTCCTGTTCTTTCACAGGAAGCCTCATCAAAGTACTATTTACAGTTCCAACAAAATATTGCAAAGAAGGTTGTAATGTCACAAGGCTTAGAGGCTGCCACTAGATATAGGTAGAACCTAACAAGGTACTGATCACATGAAGGATAAAAGGCTCTGACAAGGATTAGCATTTATCACTAATCTAGGAATGGAATACCACTAAGGGCAGTAGTTCAACTGTTTGTATCAAATATCCTGACAGTGGTGATTTCATTGGAAGCAATAAAAGAAAATGGAAGTATGGGACAAAAAAACCCTAGTAGAGTCCTCAAGGCTGCTGGATGGAAGCAAGGTGGTCCTCTGTGTACCTCACCTCCACTTAGGGGAGTGCAAATTGTCTAAATGAAAAATTCTGCTTAGCACTGCAAAGGCACCTGGGTCCAAAGGAAATGCATCCCTAGGATTTCTGATGCACATTTCTGGTGTCTGAAATAGTTTTGGAGATTGTTCCTGAAGTAGAGTGCAAGCCACCTGTTCCTCGCTTGGTAGTTGAGTTTGGAGTCTTGGAGAAAGTGAGAGAATAAGAGAGACAGACATGGAGAGATTAGAGCTAAAGGAGTTCATTTGGTGTGTGGTTAAGTGAAACAGCCACCCCATAAACAGTCAGCCTGTACTACTTCTGGAAAGGTCCACAAAGGCATTAGGTGTTTATTATGTATCTGCTTATTACTGTCTGCTTGATTTATCATTTTATTTTCTTTTTCTAGTTATTATTTTTAGATTTTGGCCTCACTAGAAGTATTTTGGATGCGGAGGCAATTATACTTTGGTTCCTTCATAAGTCTGACATAAAATGACCTTACCTGTTCTTTTATGACTTCACACTTTAAGTCTGGTGAATCTTTAAAACCTTGACCAAAAACTCTCACTGAAGAGCAGTCGTATTGACGAACATCACAAAATCCAGCATTTTCTAGCTCAATAATTTCTGGAGGCTGATCTTCGGAAGCAATTGAAAAGGTTCAAACACAAAAAAAAAAAAAAAAAATCCACATAATTACTTAGGAAACTTTTGAAACGGCAGTTATACTTCAGGATGCACTGTGTGATAAACTTAAGATTGTCTATTTCTAAATGTGTATTTGAAACCTACATGTTGCAAATTTAAATCTGTTTAAAAATATTCAATAAGAAAATATTTGTGATAAATTTATTATTTAACTATGTAAGACTTTAATTAATTACTTTATTATTAAACACACTTTTGAAATGACAATTATGTTTTACGATGCACTGTTTAATACACTTCAAAGTGCATCAAGTCATGTTGTAAATTTAAGTTTGTTTAAAAATGTTCAATAGGCAAACACAGGTGATACAGTCAATTTTTTTTTAGAAGAACGTATATAGCTGCAGAGCTGACACAGGATTTTTTCCAAATTATTCCAAGTACAAATAACATATTCTATCATATCATTGTCTCTGGATTATTCAATAAAAAGCATAAAGATATACATTGAAATGGTTAACATATAGGAATGACTTTTCAGCCTCAAGGAGCATGTTACAAACACAGTTTACGTTAACTTTAAATGAATACATTTTCCTGGAACCCTATGAGGAGAATAATTTTCTACATAACAGAAGTGCAATTAAATGTCCAAATTACATCCTTAGCAGACACTATATGAACTGAAGTCAAGTTTTAATTCTACTTGAGTAGGTCTTATATACCAGATGATTATTTAGTTCATTTGTGGGTGCATAACGTCTGCTGGTTCTTTGGCAACTCAACTCTTTTAATGATTCTGCAGTACAATTCAAAGTTTTAATTTTCATTCCTTTTTAATCACAACATTGCCTTCATGTTGAATCATACACATATTTGTTGCTGATAAAGTCTTCACAATGTTGCCATCTAATGGTTAAAGTATGAACTGCCTTAGTGAATCCTAAAGTTATGTATTTAAAGGTCACAAACAAAAAAAAAATGCTTTAGAAAAAAATACTTAATTAGTGCCTCTATTAATTTCCTAATTTCTGTCTAGTCTGGGGTAAAGCAAAAATAGAAAGGGGGACAAAATGATATTAAAAATGAGTTTTTACATACTTGTTTGGTCTTTAAGATAATTAAGCGATTAACATCCCATTTTATTACCACGTATTAAAATGACCCAGACCCGGACCCAAGTGCTTGGCACTTTTCCTACCATAGTTTTGTGAAGCTTCAAAGATAAAGACTATTTGAATGACTCATTTTTTCCAAACACTAGTGGCTAAGGTGATGTTAGAATGGAAGCCGGGGGAAAAAACATTGTCGACCATGGGTAATTGTGAATAAAAAAACAAACTACTTAACTGTGTCGCCTGTGCAGGGAAAACCAAGCAAGCAACACCAGATCACTTGACTGCTAATATCAATATAAAGTAAGAGCAGGAACATTTATCAAAACACTTTAACAGCTTGACCGTAAGGATTTACTAAAATTGGGCAACAGGGCATGAAATGCACAAAATATTTTCTGAGGGTATAAAGATGCAGAACATCTGATAAAAAATAATAATCCATAAAAGTAATTTAGTCCATCTTTCTTGCTCATTTGCTTGTTCTTTTCATATATGAAGATGTATACTGTATGTACACTCTATACATGCACACACATCATTTGTACATCTCCTTTATAATTGAAATATTTTGTAGCTGTTTAAAATGTATTTTATTTTAACTTATGTTTTTAGTATGTGATGTTGTGTTATGTTATAAGCAGGTACAAAGCTACCAAGTTAACTTCCTGGACATTAAGTACTGGCAAATAAAAATGATTCTGGTTTCTGATCCACCTTATTCTCATGTGATGCACAACTAAGGAAGTCTGCAAACCTGAATGCTTAATACCCACAATCTCCATAGTGGGTTAAACATGGTGCAAATGTATATTTCTGACATCTTTTAAGTTTACCAATTCCCTAAAGACTAAAGGTAAATAGCAACAAAATTACAGTGACCAGCTTCTGCCAACCTTCTGCTGGATAAGCAGTTTTAGAAAATGTATGGATGGATTGCTAATTTTTAGAACTCTCATCAGTCCTATCCTGATGTTGGTGGAATGTTCTAGGTTGACAACAACAGGACCAATAACCAGAACTCAACCCAACTGAGCAGTTATGGCTCCCAAAACAGTATTTTCTGCATTCATCATCAAAACACCAAATGATTGAATTTCTCATGGCATTATGGTGTTGCATCCCTCTAATACACTTTTAAGACACTTGTTGACTCCATAACAAGGTACATTGAATCTGCTCTGGCAGCATGTGGTGATTTAATATGAAACTAATACATTTTATGAAGGTGTTCCCTGTATTTTGTCAGTTACCTGTGCATTTCATGAATTAAAAGATTTAAGCAGTCTTAATACATCCATCCATCCATTATCCAACCCGCTGAATCCAAACAGGGTCACGGGGGTCTGCTGGAGCCAATCCCAGCCAACACAGGGCACAAGGCAGGAACCAATCCTGGGCAGGCTGCCAACCCACCGCAGAGTCTTAATACACTTTTGTTTATATCTCATAATTATGTTGTTAAATAAATATTTTGTTTGCACCATTTAAGCATTTTCTTTTTTTTTTCATTATGATAAATTAATTAGGCAGTCATGGGGTAAGAAAGATTTATGGCAATCAAGGACACGTCAGTGCCGAAGTGTTGATATTTAGAATGTTTTGGTAAACAGGAGTTCTGTGAGTTAAATCATCCCTTAATGGTTTCTCTTGTTTCTCTTGAATCTGTTGCAAAATATCAATAAATTTAAAACAATAGCTCCACTGTACTTCAGGCTATATGGAATGAGGCATTGCTGTGATCAATATAATATGTTGTACAAGTACAATGGCAAACTCTGTGCTAGGTTAAATTCACACCCTCTGATTATTAGAGTGGGACTTTATTGAAACGATTACAGTAACAGTATAAAAAGATGTGCCAGATATGCCATATCATAAATGAATCAAGATAAGGAACTCCATTTCAAATCCTTAGTACGTATTAATTTAGGAAAAGCACTTACCAGAAACAATACTGCAGTCATAGGCCCCATATCCTGGATAGCACACACATCCCCATTCGGCACATTCTCCATTCCCATTACAAAGGTTTGGACATTTCAGTAATGACAAAATGCTGTTATACTCCTTTGAGTGGCTCTGCTCTATTAGCTTTCTTTCACATTCATTCTCTAGAAGGGGCAATCCTGCTGTTGACCAGCTGATGTCATCTTTTAGTTGAATATCTAGAATGCACATGTCTATAACATCCATTACTCTTTTACCAAGAAGGACTCCACATCCCTTGCCTATGCTTGAATTGGCTACTGTATGTTGGCACAACTCAACTACTTTTGATTCTGTCAGTCCCGAAGGAGTTGGCCAAGAAGGCACGGTGTCAAAGGCAGAATTAGGGGTGTGGTCCTCAGGGAAGAAATAACTGAAGCCTTCGAGGTCTGTCTGGCTGAGACTTTGATAGGGAAAGCTTGACACATATTCATAATAATTCTGCCTTCTTCGTCGATTGTTAGGCTGCCACTTATTCTGCAGATCATCATGTTTATATGTATCAGTGATAGCACTTCTGCTGGGTGAACCTCTTTCCATTGTAATGTATTTATGTGGCCTAGCGAACAGATTACTGGGTCCTGAGGATGTTTCTTCTGAATTGCTTTGATTATTTTTATGAAGTACTCTTGAAAGAGGAGAAGAAAAGGAATCTGATCCCGTCCCAATCTCTCGTCGATGTAATTCCCTGAAATGTTCAGTTGGATTTATGTATTCGGCAGTTATGTCCAAAACTGGAATTAAAGTTGAAAGTCTTACATTTGCATTGTTTAAACAGACTGGTGAAGCCCCTGCATGTGCGGGAAAATTAAACTTGTTTGATGGAGAATGTGTCTTCAGTGTGTCAGTTTTACAGTTACAATAGTGCTTTTTCAGGAATGTACTTTTAAATGATGGTGAATGATCAAATAAACTATTTCCCGCAGCCACCCTAGAAGAAAGACATAAAAGACATTTTATTAGACAATCTGTCATTAAATTCTGTGTTGCATTATATTGGATGTTGTGCAATAAACATAAAATGTTACAACATTTATAAGAACTCCCGCGTTAACTTAACATAGGCAATTGGAGAATCTGTGCACAGATATTCTCAGTCCTAAGGGAGGGATATCTCAGTACTTTTTATATGTAAATTCTGTCCATTCATGCAAACACTTGGTCTGAGAACTACAAGTGAACAATAAAATGCTTAGAAACCATGTATTGTTTAAGCAAGATTAGCTAGTTTATGATACAAGGTAATTAATTATTTTTTGAAGAAGACCTATTCTCTGGTTAGTACTGTGGTGCTGTACCAAAAGATATCTTAAAGACACTGGCTGTAAAGCCTATCGAGGATTAAACCCTACTTTGTGCCCGGTAGTCATGTTAGCATCCTGTAACCATGTAATGGAATATGTGATACACAGAAAAGTATAGGCTGCTGTGTAGTACAAAAAAGGAGACACGTATGGTACACTTCGTAATGTACAAATTTTTAGATTTTTTCAAAAATGCTCTGCATTCATCCATTTAAGTTAAAACATGTTTATATCATGTTTTCAGGTCTAGCAAAATTTAGCCAAAATATTGTGCCAATAAATATTAGGCCTTCATCAATGAAATAGGAAGCTGTTGAAGATGATGCTACTATAGTAAATATGGACTCTGTGCATTCAGGTTGTATTAGTCATTTACTCCATCTTGAAAATGAATCATAAAATGAGTAGTTATGCCCAAAACACCTGTGTGTCCATAAGTATAGTATATTATGTGTGAGGAATCCTATACTTCAGAAATGTTGATCCGACCTTTTTAAAGCTATAATAATCTTCTTGACATTAATTACCATAGAGTGAGATACTCTTAGAGCTGTTTCTATCCTCAGTTTAAAAATTAGAAACTCCTGGTTGCATTAATAATGGTGAAGTGTCTTATGGATTCAATTTCCTGGGTTCAGTTCACATGCCTCACTCATGTGAAATGAGTGAGCCAACAGAAGACCAACTAAGTGAGGGCCTCAAACTCTCACCAATTTCACTCCAACAAGTTTCTTAATTAGGCACTGAGTGTTGTCGTTTATTAAACCCGTTGTTTAATTCCATGGCTTGTTGCTGCTCTCATTGTGCAATAGCACGCATTTCCAAAATTGTTGCTTTTCTCTTTTCTAAGAGCACTGTTAAAATGTTTTGTGGACCTGAGCGAATCAACATTCCTGAGACCTTCATCTTTCTTTATTTTCAGATACTGTATGATTGACACTGTTTGCTGGTCATGTTCTGGCTCATTTTGTATCTCATTATTGTTTGGCAACTAATTAAGGAAAAAGAAACAAGGGGTCTAAGTCTTCAAGAGCAAGTCAATTAAAAAAATATTATTATTATTTATAATTCAAAAGAAGTTAATTAGCAGCAGAAACAGGTCACTAATTAAGAAAAAGGTTAGAATGAATACCAGCTGCCACTGTGGTCCACAAGGACCAGAGCTGGGGACCCATGCTCTAAACTGTGTCTTATTTATTGCTAGGATTTTTAATAATAACCTGGTTTTTCTTTTTTCCTCCAAAATGGTAATTTTCAATGTCATCTAAATTGAGGTAAAAATCTATTTTTGCCATGTAATTAGTTAATTAAAAAAAAAAGTTCTTAAAATGTTGAGAGCATAAAATATAAAAAGAAAATCTACTGTCAGCCTAAGACTGAAATATTTACTTTCACCAAGTCATTTGATTTTGTAGATTTCATCAGGGGACCTATATGACACAGGTATATAAGAGATTTTCTATTCCAAATGTATATTTAATTGCTACTACTCAAGATTTTGCATAATTTTAGCAACATATCCATTAAATGATAGAAATGAATAATAAAACAAAGGAAGTTTGTAAATGTGTATACTCTACCTCCATTCCTCAATAAAAACAGATGAATTTTTTAGTACAGAATGGCCATCTGCACCGCGGAAGTCATTTTCTATATTTTGATCAAATGTTCCACACAAGCCTTCAGTATGCTGATGATCCAAGCTAGGAGCTCGGACAGTTAAACTCATCCCCCACTCATTTACATCAGCTCGAACAAAAGCTCCTGATGAAAATGTAACCTTCAGAAGAAGAATAAAGAACTTATAATAAAGAAAATCAATTTTAGTTTGTTTCAAAGAAAGATCCATCACATAAAAAATATAAAAGTGGCACGATTATGGTAAATTAAAGCAAAACGTTACAATTTATAATCCAAGAAAGGGAAGTTATTCAAGATGTTTCAATTTTTAACAACTATTAAAATATTTGCACTTTTAAAATTTGACTTTATAAATCCATGGCCTGTTTTTAGAATGTTTTACACCAAAACAAATGTACAGAATATATATTCTTGGTACCACAAAGGAAAACTAATGCATGCTATCCCACTTTCATTCTCTGTCTCACATCAAATTATCTCAGTACTTTCCATGCTTTTGAGACATTTTTTTCATAGCTTTTAAAAGTTTTGATTGCTTTATTCGCCTTTAGTTTTTCTAAACATACTTTTTTCATTACACATTTACATTTTCTAACTGAAAAGCCCTGAATTTACACCGAAGTCTATTTAGGTTCTTATTTTGTCCAAATAAATTGTATGTTCTTTCTGTAATGATAACTAAATAAGCATCATATTACTACTAAGTCAAAAACATTAACCAAGATTTTACAGGACAGGCAGCTTAATCGAAACATACTTTGTTATATTTATTATATATGTTTGGCCCTGTACTCAAAGATCAAAATGTGATTTAATGACAGTTTAATGGCTGAGAAATTACTTATGTGAATTAAAATAAGGCAACTTGATAGTGTTTATAAAAGATTATCAGTAGACCATAGAATAATAAAATAGTGGTTCAAACTCCCATCTTTGTTCTAATTTACTTACCGTGACTTTTCTTCCTTGGTATGATTCTGTTATGATGATATTTTTACTACTAGAGTCTTTGTTCTTTATTGCTAAGTGTGGTTTTGTCTCACGTAGTTGACCATTACACATGTCAAAGGAAATCATATCTTCATCTTCTTTAGCAACAAAGCCACAGATGCATGAAGCTAAATAATTGTGGCTTCCACAGTCCCACTGGCGAACATGCACTTCAAACTCCCGGCCAGTACTTTTATATAATACAAATGTTCCAGTTTTGTAATTATCATATTTTCTGTAGAAAAGGAAAAAGTAGAGATTATAAAATAAAAACTTCATATACACAAAGGCTATCCCAAAATAGTGAATACATTAATTTTACAGTTCAGTAGCAATATAAATAGAAAATTACTATAGCTTAATCTCTTTGTTAAATTTTCTACAAAATTCTTGTTCTACATAATACCATTTTTGCCAATATTGTAGAACCTTGAAGGTCCACTTTCAGCAGAATGTCTTGCCAGCCAGGAAGTAGTGACTATCTCCTGGAACACGTTGTGCTATCATTTCTTATGTTCACCCTGATATCATTATCTATTTTTTCTTAGTGGTAGTAGATGGATAACTACTATTGTCTGATCGCTAGTATTAGTATTGCTGCCTCTACAGTGCATTATTACCCATGGTGTGATATTGCTAGAACTCTTGCCATCATTTCTGTACTTATGCATGTATATTGAAGTAGTGTCAGAATTGTTCCCTTCAGAAATTAGTCTATGTCAGCCATTTTCTTACATGAATGAACACATGAATGAAGTAAGAATTGTCACTTTTTCATTGTGGTGTGAGAGGATAGATGAACTGCTAGTAATGATACCACACATTTTAAATATGTTGGACATTACTTCTTAATTACTGTACAATACGCTCATACCTTTTGGTAAGACTCTTGTAGATAAACAATATTTTATTAATAATATTTAATTAATAATAATTTTAATAGAAAATATCATTCTCATAAGCCTTAATTGTCAATGAAACATTATGCTTAGAGTTTACAAACCATTTTTAATCACCTGATTACAGTCTCTCCAAATATAATACATACTGTATGCTAAATTATTTTGAACCTTCTCACTAAGTTGGTTTGCAGAGTTAAAGAATTTTAAACAGTTAATTGAAAATGCAATTGATTGTAAGAGCATTTTGTCTTTCAAGAATTGTGAAACTTTAAAATCCTTTATGAACTGAAGAATATATATTGCATTTACTCAAGCATTAGGTTACTTATGTAGCTATAAATGATATCATCTCGTATTATATACTTTTAAAAAATTGTAATGTTTATTTTAAGTTTACAGCTGTAAGAAACATTCAAAACACAACACAAATTCAGTGATTATACATTACCTCCCATCAAATGTAATAATATGAGGGTCTGTGAATAAATAGCAGTATGCAAAAGGTGCATCTTTAACTGTAATCTACCAAAAGAAAGAAAGAAAAGCATGATCAAACACTTGCCATGCTCCTAAAAATAACACCATACTGTTACATATGTCACATTTAGTCGTTTAAAATGTATTGTTCTGGTAAACATGAGTGTTTAATTAATTATTTTCACAGTTGCATTTAAAAATTCCCTTAGTTGGAATGATTGAATTTTGACATCTTGCATCAAACAACACTGAAAGTCACTTTAAAACATTACAATTATTTACATATTTTCATTACAGCTATGCTAGCAGATTAATTGGCTAGCTTCATCTTACAATGTCCAATCCAATTTGTTATTCTACTAGCAAGTAATGCAGTGTCAGAGCCAGGGGTGGGGTGAGGTGATGAGGAAATTTTCATTCAAAAGTATATATTTTTTTAACATTACGAAGAAGTAATACTAAAAAATGGCAGTTATGTACGAATCAGTGAGAATTATAGATGCATTCACTTCCATTTTCCTATACTGCCTTTAAAAATTGTGAAAAATATTTTCATTATAAAAATGTCTAATTTTACTTAATATAATTTTCACAGTTTCACTGCACTGCAAGCTTCTGAGAGTCAAAACGACACAAGAACATTTTGGGGGTATATAATATCAGTGCATGATATTGACTTTTAGTTTTCTGAATTTCAGATACCATATAGTATATGTACTTGTTATACCATTTGTAGAAGCACCACCTTTATGTGAGCGTCTTTTGTCTTTAACAATAATTTGTTCTCCTTTGGTACAGGTTCTAGTGTTTACACTTATCCCCATGGGACAGACTTATAAAACTTGCATATATACAAAAAAATGCCGAAATGTGCGTATACAACTTCCATCCATCCATTATCCAACCCGCTATATCCTAACTACAGGGTCATGGGGGTCTGCTGGAACCAATACCAGCCAACACAGGGTGCAAGGCAGGAAACAAACCCCGTGCAGGGCGCTAGCCCACCGCAGGCATATACAACTTTCCACACAAAACTCGATATTTATAAAAGAATACTTGATCAGAGAACTTGCTTATATTTACAGCGGCTCTGACTCATCCATATGCAGCATTTCAGAGAAACAGGGAAATGGCAGCATCCTTGATCAAGTAGGGAGATGCAGCCAAACCAGCTAAGTAAAGAGTCATGCATGTAATTATTCATATCACCAAGCTGTTATTATAATGTGTGTTGATGTGACAAACAATAAACTTCAAAAGTGATAAATATAATGTACAGACTCTATTGTAGTTGGCTAGGTATTTGCACTGAACAACTTACTTGGGTTTTTTGTCAGTTTATATCAGCTACCTCTCTCTTTTTAGTATTAGAAACCAAAGCAATCTCTTTTTTCAATTATTGCATTAAGTAAAAACACAGGCTTGTTTGGCTCTACTTGAAGAGTATGGAAGTGATCATATATGAGTTTTAGGGACTTTTTTTCTCCGTGATGATGACTAGTTAATGAGCCAATTTAGGCTTCCAAGAGCCATTCTATCAGAACAATGTGCTAAGTTGGCCCTAGCTTTAGAAAGATAGACTGCTCAAATTTTGACTCTACCTGTTTATATCCAGGTTTTAACAACAGTTGGCTTTCTGACAATAAGCACCTATGAGTTGGAACTGACAGACAGTCAAGGTTCAGTTCCATCATTCCTGCTGTGCTAGAAGCCATACACCAACTGACAAGGCACAACATTCAGTTTACAGTCGACCCTTGATATACGACCGGCCTGACATGTGAACAACTTGATTTACGACCAAAATTTTTGTTTTGATTTACGACCAACATCTTGCATTATGACCCGAATGTGGTCACGTGTATCCGCTTGTGTGATTGTAAACAAACAGCCGAGAGCGTTCGTAAGCGTCAGTCGGAGCCCAGATACATGTGTTTGTGGACGTAATTTCGGTCAGTGCAGTGATTTATCTATATATATATATATAATTCACTAAGACCATGGCAAGCAAGACGCATAATTGCTAAGGAAGGAAGAGAAGGTAACAAAGGTAAAGAAAGCGATTGTTAAGGGATGTTAGCTAGCGGGCTGGCGCGGCACATGATGATGTCATCAGGCTAAGTCAGCACCGGCTTGCTTTGGATTGTATTATTACAGCAGTTCACAACATGACCAGCTTTGAACTGAGTGCTCGACTACTGTCATTATTAACTTGAGGAACAGCGATCACAATCGAAACGAAGAAGGAAATTGTGCAGAAATATGAGAGTGGTGTGCGTGTGATCGATCTCGCTAATATGTACAGCATGTCGAAATCCACCATCTCGACAATTTTACAAAGAAAAGATTTGCATAAGGAGGCTCCTTCTAAACAATAACCACCTTCCGTTTCATTCTCCTCCTCCTCCTTTCCTGCAGCCCAAAGATGTCAAATTAAATGGTGAGTACAGTATGAAATTGCTGTTTCTGGTAGGCTAGGCACTTTTTATAACTTTTTGTTTAGTACATTAGAAAAATTATTGGTGTTTTGGTAAATTATGCACATTATACAACCCTTTTTTATTACAAAAAGGTTAAGTAAGTGTTGCTGTGGGAGGTTCGGAGCGCATTATGGGTATTTCCATTATTTCTTATGGGAAAAATAGTCTTGACTTACAACCAACTTGAGTTACAACCAGCCCTCGCGAACGAATTGAGTTCGTAAGTCAAGGGTCCACTGTACTTGTAGTCTGAGTGTAGAGGTCAACATAAAAATTAAATTTGCACCAGTGTCTGGTTTTCCTAACTGAATATTACATATTGCAATAAGAGCATCTAGTGAAAATGAATCTGCTCTTGTTAACAAGCAGTTTCATTCCATTAACACACAAGTCATCTCTGATTCCAGTATGAGACTGACAAATGTCAGGACTACTGTGGCATAATACTGCATAATAAGGCATCTCTGATGCAATGCGCAGACAGAAATCGGAAAATGTAGATCTGCTTTTTCCTCCTTCTTTTGCACGTACACTCAGCCAGTGACAAGCGATCCACTTTGTCACCTGATATTGTACTGCATTCATGGCAGAAGTAATATATTGGCATTCAATTTTTTGCTTTTCTTGGTGACACCCGCACTTAGTCCACCAAATAAAGTTTTTTTGTGTGCCTCTAATTTAGAGACAAGAACTTCTCTCTTGCAGAACATTAGGCCATCTGGGAGGCTGCTCTACCAGCCAATGAACATTAACAGCATGATGATTGCATATGTATGAGGTTGATTAGCATTCTCCATGTATGGTTGTTTCAGGGTGGCAACCAGGCAGGGTTCAAGATGCATTCACATATACACATTTACAAGGTAATTTGTGATTTATAAAAGTAATTTGCTTAAAATGTGTTTATGCCAGATTTTATTCTGTTTTTTTGGTGTAAGCATACTTTCATACTTGAACCCACACAAAGTTTCATAAATGAGACACCAGTTTCTTACTCATCACTTATAACATAGTGGTGGATTACTTCTCCTTGAAGCAGTAAATAGATAAAACAAATTGTTAGGAGAGCTGGCTCAGTCAAAGCCTTAATTGGAAAGTCCAAGTTCTAACAATTGAGGTGAAAGAATGAAGCTAGAACTCTGCTATTTGAAAAGTTATGATGAGACAGTACTAGGAAGTGTGAGAAATATCACAATTTAAGAGTAGTGTCGATTAAAGTGTTTCTTTCAATACTCATGGCAAACAAGATGAGGTGATGGTTTTTAATGAACCCTGTAAACATGGAAGAGGGCAAAAATTTAAACTAAATATAAAATTTTCTGCAATTTATTACAAAAACTCATAGAAGTGGAGCATTCGTTTAGGCATGGAAAAATGAAGCTGGCATATAACAAAGTGGCACTAAATACTCTTCGATTAAAATGTTTAAAAATTCTTTCACACTTTGCTTTCACCAAAGACAGTTATTCCAATCGGTGTATGCTAACAAATGTAAAGGCTTAACTGACTTCGTATGTCACTCTACTTAAGGCTTTCTGGGTGTGGGGTGCAAATGCTAAATTTCCAACACACAAGAAATTAGACAACCTATTCTTTATATTTTAACAAGGGAAGTTTTAACTACAAAACAGAAAATGATTTTGTTTGCTAATTCTGAAAGTTAAAGTTATGATACAAGATCACATGCAGATGTTGCATGAATAAATTATTTATTAGCTGGTGAACTTGAGGGTAGTTTAAGGTAGCAGAGAGCAAAGGGAATAGAGTTCTTTACTTATAAGGACAATATTGTTCCTAGTTGAAGAAGGTCTGCAGATTACGATATTGCATTTTATGTATTGATTGTGGCTTCACCCCTTGCCTGCTATTTGCACTTGACATCACCTATCTGTGTCTGTTGCTATGCAATACTATGCACCTGTCACATGATAGGATAGGCAGGAAGAACAAACAAAGGGATCTCAGAGGCATTCTACTAGCACAACGTACTTTCTGCCTTTGTGATCTGGTGTTTGTAGGGTGTTGTTATTGTGGAATTTTGTATTATATATTTTAGTTTTCTGATACTTTTTGCTAGTATTTTTATTACAGTTTTGTTTTTGTTAATTATTTCATTATAATTTACTTTCCTCTTTTACTTTCTTTAATTAGTTTAATTACTGTATGTTAATTGTTAATTGTTTTACTATATTTTTTATAGAGGTGGAGTTGCCATGCTCCGGTGTACAATAATCTCAACAAACTAATTTATGTATATTTTGTTCATTTTATACGTTAATTTTGTTTACTATTTATTTTCTATATGTCAAAGTATATTCTGCTATGTTCCTTCTGTTTTGGGGGTAGCACCCCATCACTGCAAGGGACTGCCCTCAAACCTAAAAAGACTAAGGAAAACCCATAATCCCTTGCAGTTCATTGTAAACATGCTTGTGGTGGTGGGGAGTTCTTCTGTGTCTATTGTGATTTATTGGATTTGTGTAACTTTTCACTCTGCTTTTTTCTTTTAATTTTATATTGGGACTTTGTTCACTCTTGGGATTGTCTATTTTGAAGCCATTGCCTTCTGCAGGTTTTTTGTTTGGTGCTCTTCAGGACTTCACTGTTTTCTGAATATTTTTATAATAAATGTTTTCCTGACTAGCCATTGTTTGATGGTTTCCATCCCTCTAGTGGGCTTTTAGGGTAATTTTGGGACTCTTTGTGCTTGAGAACTCCTTTGCTCATCTCATGGGTTAGACCCCTAATTAGATTACAGTCTCCTTTGTTCTGGCTGTGTCATGATTCTCTACAATATTTAACAATATTTGAAACAATTCTTATGTATGTAAATAGGTATTTAATGTAATATTTTGTTATTCACGCAGTGTATAATGCAGTTTACAACACTGTTCATTAGGTGTTTATGGGTTGCGTGACTTAGGGATATAATGTAATAATGAAGTGGAGCTGCCATAAAGGCACAGCTCCAGATTGCAGCATGCTCAAGGATTCTGTATACTGCAGAGACACCAACAACAAAATACAGTGAAGGTGGGGAAATTCTCAAAGAACAATTACACTTCTAATTGTTTTTTGGCATAAATTTTGCAAAATAAATAATTGTTCTCAGAGTTAAATAATTTCTGTGATACATGCATGCTGACAGGCTATGACCGATTGGCATACCATTCAATGTTGGTTCTTGCTTGCTTGCCTTGAATAAACGGAAGGACAGATACATTCATAGTCAAGCATTCCACATGGTCATGAGAAAAATGAGGCAAGCTGTAATCTCATTTAATGTATTTAGTGATCATTCAAAAATATTTGAAGAGGCACAAAAGCATGTAGTGTAGATTTTTTGAGAAAATAGAGTTTCATATAAGCATGAGGTTTTTGAGATTTTAAATTAGAACAGAAAACACTGTAAGTATTTTAAATTAGGCCCGATTAGGAAGCATTAACATAATCAATCCTCTAGTAGAAAATGCTTATAACACTCTAGTGCTAACCTTGGTGCCTTGTGGAGAGTAGCCATTCCATAAGAAGTTATCACTAACAATGGGTAGGACCTCAATTTCTGATATTTTGTCGGAATCCATAATAAAATCAGTAACTCCTGTGAAATATGTAGTCGCAGAGGCACATATTCCTTTATAACATGGAGTATGTTGTAATTCCACTTGACAAGAAGAGAGAACAAGATCTGGTCTCAGATTGTCTAAACATAAAGAAATAAGGAAACAAAGCAAAATGAGAATTTTTTTCTGATTAAATTCAGTCCAAATGCTCAAGCTTATAGGTAGGGGAAATGAAGGTGGAATAAATTAATTATGTATAAGCAATTCAAAATTAATTGTTATTGTATGCTCTGAAATAGGCATTTTATGCTACTTTCTTTGAAAGACTAATCCAATTTTGATAAAACTGAGATTTACCTTCATTTAGTGTGTGCAGTTGTAAAGTGATCTTGCAGTCCTCTTTAGGTTGTCCAGATGAAGAGCAAGGAATCGGTATTGTACTCTTAATGTGTAATTTATGTTCTTTACCATCTTCTGATATAGAAGCAGTTTCTGGGTGAAGCTATGTTTTGGAAATATGAAAGACACTTAAATGATTTATGAACAACTTAATCTCATCAGGCAAGGTAAAAGCAACAAAATGCAAATTAAATTTGTATTTTGGAACATAAAAATCATAAGAAAAATATAATTGAACAAGAAAAACTTAATTTATTACTAAAAGGTTACAGTTCTTAAATGAGTTGCTTTCTACTGTTTAAAGGTTCTTGACATACCTTAATGCCAGCAAAAAATTCTTTGCTTTCAGCTGGAGGTCCTTGAATATCAGGAGAATCCAAGAAAAAGCTGGATATTTTGCAGTAGATCTAAATGTTTTAAATATTTTTATAAAGAAACAAAATTTATTTTGTACTAATCAAACACACTTTACTCATTGAAATAGAACAAATACAAAACATTTATTTTTAGATGACTTGCTAATATTTTTCATCAATAAAATAAGAATTGCGGGGCGGTATAATGGATAAGTGGATAGTGGTATTGATTGGTGATATTCACTACAGGGTTTTTGCAGCAAATTTGTTGTGTATGTCAGATATTTTCCTAGAAATTTGCTGTTCAACCGGGATAGACATAATTTTTTTTTCCCAGCTTTGAGGCCAAAGTGACATCACAGAGCTGTAGAAGCTATGCACAGAACTTGCAATGCCCGATCTGCTTTGTTCATGTGTGCTGTCAGGATGTCAGCCATTGCAGCCTGCATGAATTAAAAATAAATAAAATAAACCTTCAGTATTTTCATTTGAACTGTACATTAGCTGACCATAATACAAATATTATGAGTACTGCCACCTGATATACATTTATATAGCTCTTTTCTCACCCTTCTCAAAGTACAATAAGGAACAAGGGAAGATTAGAAGGCCAGAGTGACCAAGCCGTAATGGACTTGTGAAATGCCTTACTCTTTTCAAAAGATGCCCATGGATCTTTTATGATGACAGACAGCCTGAACCACAGTTTTTCATCCCATCTAATTAGTGCCAATTTTTATAGCACAATGTCCCCATAATAGTACTGGAATCCACACGCAGACCACCAGGTAAACACCCCCTGATAGACTAACCAACACATCTTCCATCAGAAACCCAAGCTTTTCCTATATTAGTGTTTCCCAACTGCCAGTGGCATCCGTCAGAAACTTTTTGCGGGTCAGTTAAAATCCAGCTTGGTAGATATATTAACGCTGTTATTCTGTACTGCGTTTCCACGGACTGGCATCCGTCAGAAACTTTTTGCGGGTCGGTTAAAATCCAGCTTGGTAGATATATTAACACTGTTATTCTGTACTGCGTTTCCATGAAAGGTGGTGAGTTATTATCATCAGTCTGAAGAGCTCTACTGTTAATAAATCTGGAAACAACATGCTCACTGCTCATATGTTGCAATTGTCGGTGCTAGAAACCGGCAGCGTAGCACCTCCACAAAAATCCCCATGTTGGGCTTTCCGTGATGGGCAAATTCTCCATAACAATACACAAAGAGTTTCTTAAACCTAAAATGGTTCACTTGTCAAAAAGGTAAAAAAAAAACACTGTCCTAGATTGTTTCCCGTCCAAGTACTGGGAGAGCCCTCACATGCTTAGCTTCAGATGGACTCCAGTTCTGAAGTGCAGGTGATATTGCTGCTGGCCACACACAAAGTATTATTAGTACTTGTGCAATATTTTTTGAGCAAGATAACCTTGCTAATATTTTAATTTTCATTTAATTTTCATAAAATATGTATGCCTGTTTTGTAGGTTCACCTTTTATCCTTAGGTCTACATTGCTACTTAACCTCTCTGCCACTACTGAATTAACATGTGCATCAGTGAGAATAAAGGAAGTTAATCACGGGTGGGACTTGGCTGCAATGCCATTTGGTTGCAAGGGCAATAAATTCAGATGAGCAATCTAAAACAACAATGTTTCTAAAACACAAGACTTAAGTTATTCAGTCTTATGTATTCTTGTGCTCAAGGGTTAAAGCTTAGATATAGTCATAATAATAAACAGTTTATTTTTTTATAATTTCTTATGACTTTTTTGTTAAAGAAAAGGCAAAATTGTATATTTAAGAGGCACTCTTTACCATAGTTGTATAGAAAAGTCTAATGATTAAGCAATTTACCTTGTCTCCAAGTCGAAGATTTATGCCATCTAGCTCAATGAAAGAAAAGCTTTGTACTGTTGTCTCTTGTTTCAATTCTTCTTTAGTTCCATCAGAAGAGAGTCGAGTCCAAAACACAACATGTCCAAGAGAACTATTTGTGACAGGACTATCAAAAGAGCATTTTAAAGTAATGGTGCTGCCAGTCAGCTCAGCCACTACTTCTGGTGTTGTTGGTGAGGGTGGATATTTAGCTGAAAGAAAAAAAAAAAGAAAAAAATAAGCAAATAAAATACTTCTTTAATTCCTTGTACAATTAATACATTGTTTGAATGTGTTATTTAAAGATAAATTTAAAGTTAAAATATTATGAGGAATCTTATTTTTATAACAATATTCAAATACACTATATGGAACACTGTTCCTAACTTGATTTTAATTACTGAGTAATATGAATACACTTTTCAATACCTTTACAAGTTCCACCAACGTCTGTTTCAGCCGGGCCACAGAGGTCTTGCTTTATGTCTGAAACAACTTAAAGACATATTACCATTAACTTAAACAACCTATGTTTTTCATTATCGGAATAAACTTTTATTGACCACATTTTGTGAATTGTACAGAAGCATATTACAGCCACATAGAAGAAATAAAATAGGGACGCAGCAAGGGGAAAAAGTGATTAAAATGAAAATTTCCACTTTAATCCCATAGTTTATTTTGTCATTAAAGTAGAATATCATTAACTTCATCTTAAAATCAATGTTTAGTTTACTAGCTTTTCTCAAAACCTATCATAGCTAAAGTAGCATGTTAAATTCTTTGTATTCTAAGTGCTCCCTGACCCAGTTGTTAATCAATATTTGCCTTTTAAATGGGCTTCTTCTTGTGCTGAGTGGAGCTGCAGGCAGCAGTCATCACACATAATATATTAACTTCATGATATTACTGGTCTCTAAACATTTACAATCCTAAGATTTATACCTGATGTCATTTTCATGATGAAATGCATTAAAACATGTATATTACATTTTACAAATAAATTGTTAACTTTATTTAAGTAATTTATGCTGTTAATAATTAAACATGTGGGGCCAATTAAACATGAGGCTGCAGCCTCAGTAAGGGTGTCACATCCTGGATGTTCCCAGCCTGGAGTTTCTATTTTTTCCTGGTGGGTTTCCTTGGTGTGCTTCAGTTTCCTTATAAAGAAATGCAGGTTAGGGGATTTGGCGATGCTTAATTGACCATAGTGTATATCTGTGCGCGTATTGACCGTGTGATGAGCTGGTGCCCCTTGGCTGCTCCCGTTAGGAGTTGCCACAGTGGATTATCTTATTCCATATCTTTCTATTGTCTGCATCTTGTTCTGTCACACCCACCACCTGCACAACTTCTCTTACCACATCCATAAACCTTCTCTTAGGCCTTCCTCTTTTCCTCTTGCCTGGCAGCTCTATTCTTAGCATCCTTTTCCCAATAAACCCAGAATCTATCCTCTGCACATGTCCAAACCAATGCAATCTTGCCTCTATGACTTTGTCTCCCAACCGTTCAACTTGAGCTGACCCTCTAGTGTACTCATTTCTAATCCTGTCCATCCTCGTCACACCCAAAGCAAATCTTAGCATCTTTAACTCTGCCACCTCCAGCTATGTCTCCTGCTTTCTGGTCAGTGCCACCGTCTCCAACCCATATAACATAGCTGGTCTCACAACCATCCTGTAGACCTTCCCTTTCATTCTTGCTGATACCCGTTTGTCACAAATTAATCCTGACACTCTTCTCCACCCATTCCACCCTGCCTGCATTCTCTCCTTCTCCTCTCTTCCACAATCCCCATTACTCTGTACTGTTGATCCCAAGTATTTAAACTCATCCACCTTTGCCAACTCTACTCTCTACATCCTCACCATTTCACTGACCTTCCTCTCATTCATACACATGTATTCTGTCTTGTTCCTACTGACCTTCATTCCTCTCCTCTCAAGAGCATATCTCCACCTATCCAGGGGCTACTCAACCTGCTCCCTGCTCTCGTTACAGATCACAATGTCATCAGCAAACACCATAGTCCATGAGGACTCTTGTCTAATTTCCTCTGTCAACCTGTCCATCACCATTGCCATCCATGATTTAATAAATGGTGTAATTCATTTCATCATGAAAATATCAAATATTTATCTTAGTATTCAAAATGTTCAGAGAGCTGTACTACATTGAAGTTAATGTATTTTATTTGACGATCGCTGCCTGTGGCTCTTCTCAGTACAAGAAGTCCATTTAAGAAACACGTAGCGATTTACGACTGGTTTTCGGGAAACACTTAGAATATGAAGCCTTTAACGTGCTACAATATTTACGATGAGGTTTGAGAAATTTAAAGAAATTAAATATTGATTTTAAGATGAAGTTTGCAACGTTCTAATTTAATGACAAAATAGATTACAAGATTTAAGTTGACATTTTTTCTTAAATTTCAACATAAACGACAAGATTTAAGTTGACATTTTGACTTAAATTTCAACATCAACGACAAGATTAAAGTTGAAATTTTGAGATTAAAGTGGAAATTTCCCTTTTAATCTCGAAATGGACTTTTTTTGCAATGTGTCCCTATTTTTGTTTTTTCTTCTCTCTGGCCCTAATATGCTTTCGTAGTACACTTCCATAAAATGGACATCCTCCTTTAAGAAAGAGTTTAGTTTGTGTTATACATTCCAACTCAGCTGACACATGATGACAAGTGATGTCTCTTCTGAGCAAATGTTGCTTGGAATGTACATTTTGAGGCTTATATAAGATAAAACAGAATCATGATCCTATCTGTAAGTTTGATACAGACAAGTAAACTGAATTTTGGTTGTAAATATAGTTAATAAGAGAAAAGGTGCTTAGTCTGAAGACGATAATGGGATAATGTAATTGTCCTGGACTATCAGTACACTCTCTAATATACCTCATTTTAAGCGAGAACTGTAATCTGTTTTGCAACTGACTGATCTTTTGGGGATAGGTAGATCATGACAGCATCAGTAACCTCCATGTATACAAACATGCAACCATACAGGCTTAAATCATTGAATCGTGTTGATTATAGGTCAGAATCCATGATTGTTCCTCAAGACAATAGCTGTAGCAGCATTCATTAAAATTAACCGGGCTTCACACACAGTAAGAATCCATTGTTAACTTAAGATAAATATATGCCAAAACATTTGAAAGTATGATTATTTGAGGAAGAAAGGAGGTAGAGACATTGTTTTCAAAAGAGTGGTCTAGAACATTGGGGATACACTGATAAACAGAAGTAAAAAGCAATGGTAAATTCTGGACTGACATGAAATGTTCATTGAGGGTTGCCGAAGAATCAGATACTTCAAGGACAACCAAGCATCTTTCTGTTGTAATAAAATGGAGGTCACCAATTTGTTACGGTCAGGTAAAACACATTTTACTGGCCACTACCCAACCAATATATAACATGACATAACCTAACATTCTCAAGCCTGCTTTGTCCTTTTCAGGTTTTGAAAGTTGTGGGCTTATGTCAGGGACACTGGGTGCAAAACATGAACACAATCCTGACAGGTTGCAGTACATCATATATTTTGCTCATGCACTCACCTTTGCAATTAAATAAAAAATTACCTTGAGCACAGTAGCCCATACATCCCTGTGTTGGCTGCAGTAAATACACATTAAATTCTCCACAGTTTCGCACAGTCACAGGAATTCTAAACAGGCAGCAGTCCTTTGTAGTGCTAAAGAAAAACTGCCATGTTGCACAGGCTGTGAGCTGCTTCACCTCCCCAGGCCGAGGAAGAGACTCTGATTCTTTAAGTGAAAGCCACACAGGGGCCTGTGTGCCACAATGATTCATCTGAAAAAAGTGTCACACAAAAACAAAATGTGATGTAAAATGTACAGAAACAGAAACAATTGTAATTCAAATTAAATAAATTATTTTAATAATGATATTTTATTTAATGGCAAAACAAAGGGAAAATGCAAAGCAGATTTACCTATACCTGGGTTTTTTAAATGACTATATATCATGGACAGTTAGAGTGAGCTTCATACTTTGATTTTAACTCATTTTTTAGTTAGAAGTCAATTATTCAGTCAGTAAAATGTTTGTCTTATTGTAATTTCTTCATTTAATTCCATTTCACTCTCTGTAATCAAGACACTAAAATCAGCTTTAGATTCCCAAAAAGATTAAAAAAAAATTTCAGAGAGTAACTGAACAGAACTTAAGTCAACTTTCCTAAACATAAAATCACTTAGGGGAATCCCTTTACAAATATGTCATGGTAATCAAAAGTAATTAAACTTAAATAATTTGATTGCATTCAGAATAGGCTAATTAGTTATTAAATTTTGTTTAATATAAAATAAGTCGTCCTGCAGTGGGTTGGCACCCTGCCCGGGATTGGTTCCTGCCTTGTGCCCTGTGTTGGCTGGGATTGGCTCCAGCAGACCCCCGTGACCCTGTGTTCGGATTCAGCGGGTTGGAAAATGGATGGATAAAATAAGTCTTAACGCCTTACACAGACCTGCTGAAGTCCTGTTCCTTGCCTTGAGTCATCGCCCTAATATACTGAATAAATTTTATTTTACTTGTATATACGTATAATACAGTATATCATGGTGGCAATGTATGCTTTTACCTATATGAAGACTCTTGAACAGAGCTTTTTTTATATATCTATGGAAGTTAAAATATTGTGATGTGCCGGCAGTCATGTGCTTTATTTCTGTCTGAGGCAATGAGAGGGCTAGGAGGAGAGGTTTTTAATTGTAAGGGATAAACAAACCTCCTAAGGCATGAGTGAAAGGGCTAAGGCTTAAGAGGGGGCAGAAGTTCTGGGTGAAGTTGATTTGGAGTGAGGAGACTAAAGGTGATGGATGGTGGTGACAAATGAAAGCCAATGGATATGCAGATTAGCTGATATAGGACAGCTAACAATACTTTAATAATTGGATGTGGTTTTGAAAGTAGACTGTGTAACCCAAAGAGGCACAGCTAATGATAGTGCTCCATTTGTATGGAAATGAAAAGAGAAATAACCTCAGAAAATGCATGACAGCTGTGTGTCCTCCTGTTCTTATTGACACAAGTTCATACAATATTCAAATGTGTAGCAGGAAATCCACAAAAGGAGCAAATGAATCATGTATCTTAAAATATTTGTTTATTCCTAAGCTTTGCATTCCTACAAGGGATCATCATCAGAGGAAAACGATTAGACTTAAAAGAACCCAAGGCAACATATAGCAAACAAGGAGGACAGAATAGGTGGATGAGGTGGGGGTTCAGAGGGTGTTGCTCATAAAGTCTTATTTCTTATATGTCTGTTCTTCTTTTCAAGCCTGCATATGCTGGATTCATGTTCAAATGTCTGTTAATGGCGTTTTCATTGGATAGCCACGTTTCAGCCAGTTCTCTGGCACTTTTAGAATTAGTCTTGATTTTTACTTGCACTGTGTCCCATTTAAATGTGGGTCCGATCGAACTTGTAAGTGTGTAAATCAAAGGCCGTGGGTCCTTTCTTCTGACTGCATGTTGATGTTCCTGTATACCTGTGGCAAGTGTTTTTAATGTTTATCCCACGTATACCACTGGACATGCGTTACATGGTATGTTGTAAATCGTGTTCCGTGTCTCTGCTGCTGATTTCTTACTTTTATCATTAAAAAAAGCTGTGTGCAGCTTGTTTTTAGGCTTGAGCTCTACTTTGGGCAGGACACATGCTGTACCTTCTGAATACCCCATGATAATAAGGAAGTGTGTGCCATGTGGGATGGGGGGTCAGTTTGGAGTCGATTGTTTGATGGGGTCTCTGGTGTCTCCACATAACCATTGCATGTGAAAGTCTTTCGGTAGCCATTTGATTTGAAAGGTTGGTACAGATACTGCCTTCCATTCTTTTAAGTCTCCTTGGTATTACAATGGGCATAAATTCTTCTGAAACAGTCTTAACACAGCTCTGTTTATGCCATAGTGGGTGATTGGTAGTAAAGTGTAACATTTTGTTTGCATAACATTCCTTACAATAAACACTTGTAATCAGGGTGGCATTGTTACCTCTTTCAATGGATATGTCCAGGAAATTGATGCATCAGTTTATTTCTTTTTCCATATGTCACAGGTGGCTGGGTGCAGTCGGCAATCAGCCGCTTATTTAAGGCAATCAAGGCTGGAGTCGGGTGAGGAGGAAGACGAGGTTGTGGCAGAGGAGGCGAGGAGAGGCCCGTGTGATTTATGTGTGGAGACAGTGGCTATTGACTTTGGGGAGACTGGGGGTTTGGTGGCGGTGCACTTGACTTTTGTAATATACTGTAAATAAACGTGTGGTGATGGATAAAACGGTGTCCGCCTGTGTGTGTCCGGGCCGCTCGATTTCACACATAGTAAACTGGATCGCAGGGAATATTGCGTTGATGTGGTTATGAAAATCATTCAGCTGGACTTTTTTCAAATGACGAATGTGTCGTCAATGTAGCGTATCCAAAGTTTCAGTGTGTGCCATGCTTTCAAATCACTGCATTACCAGTTCCACTAAGAATTCTGGAAATGGTGATCCCACTGGCATGTCTTCTTTTGTCTGTAGTATCCATCCATCCATTATCCAACACGCTATATCCCAGCTACAGGGTAACGGGGGTCTGCTGGAGCCAATCCCAGCCAACACAGGGCGTAAGGCAGGAAACAAACCCCAAGCAGGGTGCCAGCCCACCGCAGGGCACACACACACACTAGGGACAATTTATAATAGCCAATGCACCTAACCTGCAGGTCTTTGGGACAATATCCAGAGTACCCCCACGCAGACACAGGAATATACAAACTCCACGCAGGGAGGACCCAGGAAGTGAACCCGGGTCTCCTAACTGCGAGGCAGCTGCGCTACCCACTGTGCCACTGTGCCACCCCGTGTCTGTAGTATTTCCCATTAAATTGAAAGAGAGTTTTCTGGCAAAGTGAAACTACATGCATTACATTGTTCTTGGCCAGCTTTGTTTGTGTTGTTATGGTGGGGTCATTGTTTAGCTTTGTTTGTAGAGCTTCTGTGGCCAGTTGAATTGGAATCATGGTGCACAGTGACACAATATCTAACGAGACTATGATCTCATCCTTAGCGATGGATACATTTTTCAGTATTCATTTCATTTTTCAACATTTCAATATTCAAATTATATTTCTAAAAAAGCTAAGAGTCAGAACTAACTAAAAAACCTAAACTGTTTTCCTTACCATTTGCCAAGACTGATGTGGATGAAATAACATTGAATTAATTTACAAGCAGTGAGTGCTCAGAAATGGGGTATGTTATGATACCTGACATACAAATTCTTAATGGATTTATCAGATAAAATAAATGCATGTCAATATACGGCATGAAAGTAAATAAAAAACGTATTAACATTTCTCTGAAAAAATAAAGGGGACCCTTAGGAAACAAGGAAAAACTACCAAGATCCTTTTTTGGTAATCGATGAGCCAATAATGAAATATAATTTTATTGTTTTCTTTTCACAGCGTGTCATCAGTAATATTTTTGCATCTTTATAGATAAAGGTATTGTTTTCGTATGACCTGTGTTTCAAAAACAATATCCCTTTACTGGTCTACTGACAATGATATTAATTCTGAAGTAAATGCACTTAAAAAAAAATCTTCCATCCTAAACCTGCTTGATTTTTATGAATTGTATTAATGTAAAAGTGATTCACTATATGCTTCAGGTAAAAAAAGAAGACTTTTCTCATGAGCCTGCATGAAACTAGTGTTCAACTTAAACAGTTTCAATAATTGGGTATGGCACACAGACCCAGGCATTAGCAGTGCTATGATGCCTTGTAGCGCCAGGACTTAGAATCCTAACCCCAACCTGGACACTTTCTCTCTAAATTTCCTAATTTTGTCTATGATAGGTGTGTTTTTTCCCCAGGTCCTCAAAACACACACACACACACACACATACACACTTTCCATCCCAAAGATGTGCTTTTTGGCAGATCTAACAGAGTGACATGATCAAGTGTGAATTCATGCCTGAGTGTACTCTGCAACGAACCTGCACCCCACAGCTCTCTCCTGTCAGCTGTCTATGTGTTGTCTATGCTGATTTACAGTCATTTTTTGACAACTGTGTCTGTAACTGGATAGCCATCCAAACACTTATCTATATGCATTTTATTTTTGCACTAGTGCTTTGCACTACTTCATAACAGGTGAACTATAGCCAAGCCACTTTTTGACACAGGGATTGTCTTTTCCCCCACACAAAATTAAAGGAAAGGAAAAATGTGCCTTAAGCCAGAAATGAGACTGCAGTTGCTGTAAAGGTTTACAATGAAAGTGTGTGTAGCAACAGATTGGTTCTAATTTGTCCAGATTTTTGTGATAAGAAGTATAGGACAAATAATGATGGGCATTTGCTAGTCCATCACTTGCTTCATTGGCTTCACTTCCACTGAAAAGTGCAGTTTCAAAACAGAAATGTAAACACAAGATTTGAAAGAAAGATGCTAACCCTCGTTCTACTCAGAATACCATAAATTCACACACTGTTAAAGAAGTACTTAAACTATTTGTGAACAATTATAAGGAAAGTATATAAGTATATAAGGAAAGTAAGAATGGCAAATGGGTTAACAATTTAGAGCTAGAGAGCTAGAACCATATAGAAAATAGTTAACAATGTAGGAATATTATTACCTCCACACATTTTGTTGGCATATCGGCTGGTTTGTCAAAAATATGGAAACGATACCATCCAGGAGTTAAAGAATGATCACATATTAAGTCCTGAATTGCTGACTGCTGAAGTTTTTGAGAATCAAATGTAACACTTCTATAAGGGTTTTGGAGAATACGATGGCCATTGGGGTTGCATTCAGGAGCTGTTTGAAAAACAAAAGTAAATATAAAGTGTCACAATTAATAAAAACAGTATAGCTTTGACAAGACTTTATATTAACTGATGCGATAACTGGATAATAATCTTATAATATAAGTAGTAGGATAGTTTTATATATTATTGATTTACCAATAATGGAAAAAATTCATATTATTTTCTCTGTCAATATCTAAAGATAGCTCAAAATTTTTGACTATGAAGAAACTGCTGTTTTAACAAATCTGTAAAAATCACAGTCTAATTTTAATATATATCTGGTTAATAAGAAAACTATAAACATACCCCACTGTTCACAGACTCATATTGATATACTTTTCACTAACTCTTCTCCCAAAATACTGTCATCTATGAGAACCAAAAATTTAAAATGTGCTACACTGGCTGGTGTTCTACATGTATGGTCTTTCACATACATGAATCTCTTCTGCTTATTGTCTTTCAGAAAGATTAATTTCTTTTGCAGCAGCACACTCTACAAGACTGTCTTTTTTAAGACTTCTTTGAACTGTTGAAGTGTGTAGTTTGATGCCAAATGCTCAGCAAACACTTTGATGTATTTCCTTCTGTCCCCTAAGGAAGTTCCCTTTCAGTACTTTTCATCAGATAGGGTCATCAGTTTGCCTCCAATTTGATTTTTAAAAGTTATTTCTTACAGCTTTAACACCACATCTTGGTTTGGTCTGCTATTGCCTTGTGGATACAACACTATGATTTTGCTAGCATAGCTATTGACCAGTGTCTCTTTGAAGAACTATCCGATGCACCCCTCCCACCCCAGGTTCATTTTTGATCCTTTGATTATCATTGTTTATGCTAATACTGTTATCTATTGTTATTATTTGCCTAATTATGTATGTTATGTCAGTTGTGTTTATTATGTAGTATTATATACTTAAATTTATTCTACCATGTCTCTTTAATTTTTTGTGTGGCTTCCAAACAGGCAGGGCCACCTGCCAATTTGTGTTGAGATTCAACTCCCAGCCCTATAAAGGCTCAAGGAACTTGCAGTGCTTCTCTGGTACATTGTATGAGCTGGCTGATTGTGAGTTCCCCTGTGCTTTATCTTATTGCTGGAATACTGATTTTTTTTTACCTTGCTGTCTTTTTTGAACAATCTATTTGAATTGTGTATTGGATCTCTGCTTGTATCAGTAATGCTCTTTTTAGCATTCCTTTCTGCTCTTTGTGCTTTCGTTTGTTATACAGAGCATTTGTGAAGTAACTTTTATTTATAAAGATTCATTGTTTACACTTTTTTGTCTTCTATCCAAGAGTTTGTGGCCATCCCTTCTCTATTTGGACATTTTTGGTATAATTGGGGCATTTTAAAATATATTTTAAAACTTTGATTTAAAGTTTGGCTCCGGTGTAGGCCAAAGCCAGCCAGTGTTGGTGGATCTCAGACTGCCTTTGCGTGTACCCCCTTCTGGGCAGGCCAGTGGAGATTCTGAGCTGCTTTCCTTGCCATTTTGGAGGCTTCACACCACTTTGTCCATTTCAAGTGAGCAGATCACTGCACACACTGGGTTCAACTTATCACTAACTCATTAATTTCAATCAGACATTCTGTTGCGTTAACCTAACAAATGTGTGGAATGGCTGGAGTAAGTTGAGGGGAGGTTTAGAAACCATATCCCTGTTATTCTTGCCATTTTACAAGATAAAGTTTGTATAAAAAGCATTCACACCCTTAGAAGTTTTTGTATTTTATTGTGATAGACAAAGTGAATAACATTGGATTTATTTTGACTTTTTGACACTGATCAACAGAAAAATATTATTTTAATAGTGAAAAGTAAAAACAGATCTGTACAAAATGGGCTAAAATAATTATAAATATAAATCACAAATTAATTAATCACATAAGTATTCACCCTCGTTAATATAACACACTTAAATCATCACTGGTGCACCCAACTGGTCTTAGAAGTTACCTAATTAGTTCAATGGCTATCATGTGTCCACAACCAGTTGATTGTTGTAAAATAAATCTTAACTGTAGGTCCAGCTTGTGACCCAACCTACACAATGAAGACAAATTAACACTCCAAGAAACTCAAAATGATTGAAATGCTAAGTCAGGGATGAATGTCCCTCAGATTCAAGTTACTGTAGATCAGCCTGTTAAGAAATGAAAACGGTATGACATAGCTGTAAATCTACCTAGAGCAGGCCATCCACACGAACTTAGTAATCATGCAAGAAAAAGACTAGCGAGTGAGGCCACCAAGAGACCTGAGATAACTCTGAAAGAGTTACACGCTACACTGTCTTTGACTGCAGAGATCATTCATATGACAGCTGTTGACTGGGTGCTTCCCCAGTGGAAGGTTTATGGGAGAGTGGCAAAGAGAAAAAATGCATATTGCATTTCAGTTAAGCTTAACTATATGTTAAATGGGAGACTCTGAAATCAGCTGAAAGAAGGTTGTACTTTCTGATGAGACCTAAACTGAGTCTTTTGCCCATCAGACTAAATGCCTTATTTGAACACTGCACATTATCGAAACCACACCATCCCACTGTGAAGCATGGTGGTGGCAGCATCATGCTGTGAGGATTCTTCTCTGCCCTTAAAGGCTTGTGATTATAGAGGAAAAAATGAATGAAGTAAAATACACAGAAATCCCAGAGCAAAACCTGATATAGTCTGCAAGAAACCTGCAGCTTCAGAGAAGATCCATTTTCAAGAAAGACAACAACTCCAAGCATAATGCAAAAGCTACACTAGAAAGGCTTAACAATAATAATGTTCATTTCCTGGAGTGGCCATGTCAGAGTCCAGATGTCAATCCAATTCAGTATTTGTGGCTGATGTTGAAAAAGGCTGATAACTCACAATGCACATGCAGCCAGATAGAACTTGAGCATTTTTGCAAAGAAGAATGGTGAAAAATTGCAGTGCCCAGAAGTGTAAAGCTGATAAAGACTTGTGAACAAAGACTCAAGCCTGGAATGGCTGCCAAAGGTGCATCTACTACATACTGACTTGAAGGGGATGCATACTTATGAAATAATGGTTTTTGTGTTTTGTGTTTGTAATTAATTCAGACCACATTGTGGAGATTTCTTTTCACTTGATATTAAAGAGTCTTTTTGTCGATCAGGGACCTAAAAGCCTAATTAAATTCACTGTGATTAATGAATGTGCAATAATGAAATGGGAAAACTTCCTTTTTATAGGTACTTTATCAATATGTTTTTGGAAAACAGGAGAATATGTTGTTTTATTTTTATTGTATCAATGCTTGTTGGTATTTAGTCTAATCTTACATAATGTTTTAATGAGTAAATAAAAACACGTAACTAGCTCTAAGACCTATGTGTATTGCTGTATTATAAGTTGGTGTTGTAGCCTTTTTCAAGGCAAATGAAAAGGTTTAAAGCAGGGGTGCCAATCGCAATCGACCGGTAGATCGCAAAGGTAGTGCAGGTAGATAGCGTTGCATTCAAAAAACCATTTTTTAAATGTTAGTCTATTATATATCCTCCCTATGGCATTTGCCACTTGATTGACATACAGGGCGTCCAGTCTGAGATCTCTTTTCTTCTAACACACTGGTCATTCCGCACGCACCATCAAACGCGTGAGCTGCTGCAAAACTCCGGCTGTGATCTAGTTAGCCTTCCAACTTATATCGACTAAAGAAGAGATTTAAAAAAAAAATGTTTGGGGAAGGTATGGGCTGGATGTGGAATTGGAAGAGGATTTTTTTTCTCTCACAATGTCACAATCGAAGTGCGTTTATCTGATCTGTCAATCTATCATTGCTATTCCAAAGAAGGAAAATGTGGAAAGGCACTCTCGAACTGTTTATAAAAACTACGAAACTGACTTCCTTCTGAAAAGTGATCTGAGAAAGAGAAAGGAGAGGGAACTAAAATCGCAGTTAATCGGACAGCCGTCATTTTTCACTCGGCTGAATTCAAAAGCAAAGGCAGACACACCGATGCATCGTTCCAGGTGAGTCACTCGATCATTAAGCATAAGAAGTCCTTCCAAGAGCTACCTCCTTGACTACATTATTCAGCTCTACTTATTTATGCAAGTCAGCCTTTTCCCACATGAAGATTATTAATTCCAAATACTGTAGTGTCCATAAATGTATTGAATTGTTATTGTGCCATAAAGATTATTCAGTTATGCAAGGTACGACAACATATATTTTATGTATACTCAGTATATATATATTGAGTATATAAACAGTAGCACTTTGAGCTACTGTTTGTATGAAAATGTGCTATATAAATACATGTTGTTGTTGTTGTTGTATATATATATATAGCATTTTTAATGTAGGTAGATCATTTCGACCTGGTCATTTTAAAAGTAGCTCGAAAGCCGAAAAAGTGTGGGCACCCCTGGTTTAAAGAGACTCAGAATTAATTACATTTATTGGAAAACAAATGCACATACAGTGGAATAACCCTTATACATCTGAGGGGAGGATAATAGACTTCTTCAGGGGAGAGTGTAATAGTCACTGTCTCAGAAGCTGCAACTGAAGCATTTAAATTAGCTTTAGAAACAGAGGAAATAAATTCCTTTATCATTACACATGAATGTTGTCTAAAGTTGAAGTTAACAAGTAATTATTATTACTTGTTAGTGTGCCTTTGCAGCGAGATCAGCAAAATTCTGTGTTCAAGAACTGAGGCTGGCAGTTGCCCTGTGTCGTTCAGGTCTATGTTTTAGGCCAGGAGTTTGCAAATTCAGTCTTGGGGGCCCACTGGTGGCTTCAGGTTTTTGTTTCTACCAGATTCATAATCAGTGACAACAACTGATAATACTTATCTCATTTAATTAGCTGGTATTTTTTCTCTTCTCTTATTCTACATTCAGAAAAGTACAGCAGCATGATTTAACATTTATAAAACATTCAGAAATACTACTATTTTTGCTATAGATTTAAATGCTTAACTCTTTTGTTACTTTCGTTATATTTTTCCCTTTCTATGTGCAGTTTACTCCCTTCATAGTATCTTAATAATGTCAATTAAAAATGAGCAGAGCAGACACCCAGGTAAACAGCACTGAATCTTGAAACGTTACTACTTTAGTAACTACTTTAGCATCAGACTCCCTAATTAGTAAATAAAAAATTAGAACAAATGGAAAAGTAGAATGAAAATCAAGATGGACATTTTTTCTAATATCTATATTGTTCCCAAACACAGAATCTGGGAAATGACAGTTCACTTAATTGGCCCAGGAGTCCAATTAAAAACAGAAGCTAGTTGGAGCAAAAACCTACAGCCACAGTGGGTCCTCAGGACCAAGTTTGAGAACCCCCTGTTTAAGGCTGTTTCATTGTGCCATACCCCACAAGGGAACACTCTTCCTTGCCAGGTCCAGAATTTGCTTTTTCTAGTACTGTACAAAGTTGGATTGGCAACTAGCATTCAGACATTGTAATAGTATTTCTTTTACGTTTATTATTCCTTGAATGTTCCATAGATTCTTGCACTAAATATGTGAATATTCGAAAGACCATCGTTTCTAAAGTGGCACTATATTAGTAAGTGTAGATATGTGCTTTGAGTGTGCTCTGTGATAGACTGGCTTCCTGCCTAGGGTTGGCTTCAGCTGTCTGACTGGGGTTAACTGATGAAAACATATGTCATCTCACTAGAAGCCTCTTTATCTTCCACTTTATTGGTTAAGAAGTAAAATGAAAATGATGTCCTCCAGTAGGTTTTATTTAGTTTTAAGGGTGTTTTAAGGATGTATGTTTGACACCCTTGGTATGAGTTATTTCACTGAATGTTTTTAATCGTGTTTGTTTTAATGGTATTTTCTATATTTAGATGGACTGAAAGAAGGCTGTGTAGGTATCTAGTAAATTATATCAGAACTGGGAAGGAAAGTTTAACTAAAAGGAACTAAATGTTTAACTAAATCTTCCCTTTCTTTCCCTCTCTGCTGTCATACTCTAATTATGCTTATTATCGCTAATCTGAAAGCATGAGCTACCTTGACATGTTATGCTTCAGGAATACGAAAACCTTTACTGTATATTAAAATGATTGATTTAGCAGTAAACAGAGGCATGACTTTTTTGGCAGTAGAATTAAGCTTTTTAAATTACCATAAATTTTTCATATTTTGATGTACAGTACCACCATTTTATTTTCTTATGGATACCAAGATTTGTGTCACAATTTGTAATATGGTTACTATTCACATTCCTACCACTAGAGTGAGAACCGAAAATCGTAAAGTGTGATGTCACTTTTCCAACAGTATAAAGGTCAGCATCACTTTCTGGTTAACCAAGATTCTGAATACAAACAACAAAAAACTTTTACTTTGGTATCAATTATAATTATTTCCTCATCTCTTGATTTTTTTTTTTGGTTTGTGTCTTGAACTTAGTAGTTTGCTAACGTTTGACTTTGGTAATGGGCCTTGCTAGCACTCTCACTCATCACCTTGTCTATTCTTTCTGCCAATTCTTCAGCTACTCAGAACAATATCAAAAATTAAGAACTGTACCAAAAATACAATGAAACATTAGAAAAAAATGATTCATCCTTGATTCTGGTATTTTTCAGAATAAATTTATTTTTCTGAAAAACTGAATCTTACCAGTCTTTCAGACTATGAAGCTGCTCAACTTGATATTCCTAAAATCATGAGTGAAATGAAGGGGTCCATTATACAGTTTACAAAGGCATATGCTAAGAACATAAAGGGATATAGCCTAAATATCTTCTGACACTCATAGATCAAATGCCTGGCTCTGGCTCCTTTAATTTACTGCTCCCTTCATGACCAGGGCCGAAACTGTAATGTTACCTTATTACTAGTGAAACACATGGACCCACAGTCCTAAAATAAAATGCAAATAAAAACCAAGTTAAAGATAAGGAGTTGTTGACACTTCTTATGTTTTCTATATGTATCTTTCCACTCCTCTAGTCTTCAAAGAAACATTCATGCAAGGATGTAAAAGCAAAACATTAATATAGTTGGAAATTTTGACTAATTGATGATCTTCTCGATTGGCACCATGCATTTCTGTCTCTGGGGCATTCTGTATCCTAGAATTTGTTTTGCATGCCTGTAAGCAATCATGTTTGTCTGATGCTCAGCTTGTCTATATTAAAGATTCCTTCTTGCTTGTCAGTGTGGTTCAGTATCTTGTGTTCTTATGAAAGGGGGTTGTGTAACTCAACAATTGGCTAGATATAAACAACAGCATACTCTCCGCGATTGTCGACATGCATGTCTCTGTCCTTGCCATTTTAGAATTCTGTGTCCGACACTTGATGCTCAGCGAATGGAACTACTTTAATTCTTCTTATTATTATTATGGTGTTCTTCACATAATCAGCCTTTGCAATTTGTTTGATGCTCAGATGTCTCTGCTGCTCTTATTTTTGTTATAAACACACAACTACAAGTCACTTTGCTGAGGTTATTGTTACCTGAAGTTTTTTGAATTTCCAGAAGATTTCTTGTCATAAGCTTTTGATCAAGACCAAGTTCAGAGTTTTAGCCCCATTAATTTGTGAGTACTCATGTGACAGATTGACATACTTTAGCATTTTATGTATATAAAATGAAGCAAAATAGAGAATCTTATTCCTGCCAAAACGACTAACCATTATTACTAATAAACAAAACAAATTCTCTTTGCTTTCACATTTAATTTGTAAATCAAATCTGTAAAAATCAAGAATCAACAACACATACATTCTCTAATATAAATACTTGCAGCATAACCGGTATTGGGTGACTTATCCACACAGACTTATACACAGACAGGGCCCTCAATGAATAAAAGATTCCTCTGGGTGCATATATTTAATGTTCAGCAGGAGAATGATGGCTGCCTTGAATTTGCAGCCTGTGCTGAAAAAAATCCAGCCATGTTGGTTCTTTAAGACACTTGCTGCCTTTTAAGGGCAACTTAATGCTTGGGATTCCAAGTATGCCAGGTGCTGCTACATGGCACTCTAACCTTATGTCTCTTTGGCAAAAGTAGGGCAACCTCTGACACTGCAATTGATTCTTGATGCCAGAAGTGACCACAGAGGATTCTGTTTAAAGTCACCTTATGGTCAAAGACACATTGCATTTAGAATTGCTAGAATAGTTTGGGTCAGAACCTAAACTGATGGAAGGAAGTGGAGAAAGATAAAAGGTTAGATACTGTATGTTTGAAGGTATTTTATGTTGCACAAGTGGGTACGCCACTCTACCAAGGCAGAAAGGCTTACTTGATCCTAAAGTGGCAGCACGTTTTGCTTCTGTTTACTTTTTTACTTTTTAAAAACTTTGCGAAAACAACTGGCCTCTATAATCTGACTGTGTGTGTGAATGGTCTGTGTTTGATCGGCTCACCTGCTAGTGCACAGGCTTCTGTATATGATTGAAACATCCAGAAAATGAACCTGTCAAACTGCACCACTGGCAGTGGTCATTATAAGGAATTTCAATGATTATGCCTGAAATATCTGTGAATAATACTTCACAATACTGTGTTCTGGCTCCTCCATCTGTACTTCATGTATTGTATTAAAAAATGGATTTTAAAATTCAAGCTGGCTTAATTACTCTTTTTATAATTTTAATCACTTCCATCATGTCATTGCTTAATCTCTTCTTCCTTAAAATGGAAAAGTTAAACTCCATTATCTGTTTAGCACTCACACCAATTATACTTGCTTTTTCTTATTTAACATTCTCAATTGCTGCCATGGGGCGGCACGGTGGTGCAGTAGTAGCGCTGCTGCCTTGCAGTTAGGAGACCCAGGTTCACTTCCCGGGTCCTCCCTGCGTGGAGTTTGCATGTTCTCCCCGTGTCTGCATGGGTTTCCTCCGGGCGCTCCGGTTTCCTCCCACAGTCCAAAGATATGCAGGTTAGGTGGATTGGTGATTCTAAATTGGCCCTATTGTGTGCTTGGTTTGTGTGTGTGTCCTGTGGTGGGTTGGCACCCTGCCAGGGATTGGATTCCTGCCTTGTGCCCTGGGATTGGCTCCTGTGACCCTATGTTCGGATTCAGCGGGTTGGAAAATGGATGGATGGATGGAATTGCTGCCATGTACTTCATGAAATAATGAAACTAAACTGTATGTAATATTTCAAGATTTGCTTCACAAATACATTAAACAGTGCTATAAAAAGTATTTGCATCTAATTGATTCCCTTCATTTTTGGAAAATTTTGACACTGTTTACCTTTGGGTAGCACAGTGGTGCAGTGGTAGCCCTGCTGCTTTTAATAAGGAGACCAATGTTCACATCCTCTGTGCTTCCTGTGTGGAGTTTGCATGTTCTCCTATTGTCTACCATCAGGTTAGGAAAATTGTTTTTGCTAAATTGGCCCATTCTGTTCCTGCCTTGCAAAAAATAATTGCTGGGTTAGGCTCAAGCTTGCCCTGCCCTGGGTAATCGGGTTAAGAAAATGAATCGGGTTACTTTTCACTGTTTCATTATCTCTCTCTCCTCTTACCTGTAAATGACAAATTTCTTACAGAAATCTTAAAAATATCTGTCCCTCTATCCTTTCTGGATCCATTTCTGATCTTTTACTGTCTGCACCTATTCCATCAACACTACATAGTCTTGTTGACCACTGTAACTCAGCCCTTCATTCAGCATTAGATAAAACAGCTCCTTTAAAACCCCTACCCGGGGTTTGTTTCCTGCCTTGCACCCTGTGTTGGCTGGGATGACCCTGTAGTTAGGATATAACGGGTTGGATAATGGATTGATGAATGTTTATATCTCTCCCTGTTTTCCCACTCCATCCAGCTCCTTCTCTAAGTTCTCACCAGTCACATCTGCGTTTGTTAATAACCTGCTTTGTAAGATGAGGCCGACTACTTGTGTACTGGACCCCATCCCCAGAACACTACTTAAATCCTGCTTCTATGCCATAATCCCGATTGTTACAACAATAATAAACTCATCCCTTGATACTGGCTCTGTGCCGCTCACTTTTAAAATCACTTCTGTAACCCCAATGTTAAAAAAGTCTGGCCTTGATGCTGACAATCTTAACAATTTCCGGCCTATTTCCCACTTACCTTTTCTGTCAAATGCTCTTGAGTGTGTTGTAGCTTCCCAACTCACCAATTACTTAACCTCTAATAATTTGATGGAACCCTTTCAGTCTGGTTTCAGGGAGCAGCACAGCTGTGAAACTGCTCTGCTACGAGTAACCAATGATTTGCTTATGGCAGCAGACTCTGGACAAACCAGCATATTAATTCTATTAGACCTCAGTGCAGCATCTGACACTGTCAGACATGACATTCTACTGTCCAGAATGGAGAACATACTGGGTATCTCTGGCACTGCCCTCCAGTGGTTCAAGTCCTATCTGACTGATAGGCAAGAGTTTGTTAGCCTTGGCAACAGGAGATCCAGCTCAACGCCAGTCACACAAGGAGTTCCTCAGGGCTCTGTCCTCGGCCCTCTTCTCTTCTGTATTTATATGCTTACCCCCTTGGCCATATTATTTGTAGCTTTGGACTGGGTTATCGTTTTTATGCAGACGATACTCAACTCTATTTCAATGTTAAAAGTGGAACTTTATCAGAGCTCTCTCAGCTCACAACCTGCCTCAGTGAAATTAATACCTGGATGGAGCAGAACTCTTTAAAATTAAATTGCAACAAAACTGAACTCCTGCAAATTGGGACTAAAGTGCAAATTAATAAAATGAGCTCCTTCCCATTCCATCTTGGCGGTGATCTCATCAGACCTGCCTCCACTGCAAAGAATCTTGGTGTCATTTTTGATTCCTCTCTTTCTTATTCTGCCCACATAAATCACATTAAGAAATTTTCTTACTTTCACCTCCGTAATATATCCCATGTTCGCTCCTTCCTCTCCTTTTCTAATGCAGAGAAACTTGGCCATGCTTTTATCACATCCCGCATCGATTATTGTAATTCCCTACTAGCAGGTGCCCCTTCTAATCTTATATCACAGCTCCAGCTTATTCAAAGCTCGGCTGCAAAAGTCCTTACTCGAACCAGCAGCAGCGAGCACATAACACCCTTCCTGCTCCGCCTTCACTGGCTCACTGTGTCTTACAAAATTGAATATAAAATACTGCTAATAACCTACAAAGCCTTAAACGATCTTGCACCAAACTACATCGGTGACCTTCTCTATCACTATGTGCCTGCCCGCCCACTAAGGTCCCCTGATTCTGGCAATCTTGTTGTGCCCCACAATAATCTACACTCCATGGGTGACAGGGCCTTCAGCTGTATGGCGCCCAGACTCTGGAATGACCTACCGAAATTAATCAGGTCAGCTGACTCCATGAATTCTTTTAAAAAACAACTCAAAACTCATCTGTTCACGAAGGCATTTAGCTCTACCTGACTTTATTACCCTTCTCTCAGTTTACCTCTATGTCAAGACGCTCATGTAACCTGTGTGTGTGTGTGCTAGACCATCAATTATGTTGTCTGTTAGACTTTTTCTCTGAGTTTACAGTCTTAATCTTCTTTATTTATTTATCTGGTTTGTACAATGCTATATACTGTATACTCTGTCGTTCTTTCTTAAATTCTGTGAAGTACCTTGAGCATGGGAAAGGCACTATATAAATAAAATGTATTATTATTATTATTATTAAGAAAATAGATGGATGGACTGTAATCAGGTCTTAAAGTACAATCAAATATTAGATGAAAGGCACCTGAGCGAACAAATAACATTTTAACTGTATTTATGTTATCACATGAACAAACCTATCTAAAATCAGCTTGTATTGTGCAAAACAGTCATTGCCCCCAAGTTAAATTAACCCTTTTACAAGCACAATTAAAGTCAACTGATTGAGCACAACCAGAACTGATTACATGCAACTCTGCTCAATATAAACCTCTCTTAATTTGACCCTTACCATCTTCACAGGAGTGGCTGGCTTACCAAAATTACTCCAAGGGTACTTTGTAAAGTCATCCATTACGTCACAATGAATTCTAAACAAACATTCAATGATCTCCAAACTTTACTTACCTTAGTTAAAATAAGTGTTAATGACTCTACAGCCAGTTAGACACTGGGTTAAATTGGAGTGTAACAAGATGGTAACCACTGGCAACAAAGAACAAATTAATTATTTGTCTGCTGGGAAGCACCTGAATGATCCCAACATCTTGGAAGAATGATCTATAGCCACATATAAGAAAAACGGACATTTTTGGATGACTTTCGTCTCATTATGTCTGATACTATCACAGTGTTCTGTAGTACAAATAACAGTCAAAGATAGTGGAAGAAGTGAGATAGGGTCGGGATTCTTTGCTGCCTCAGGACTAGCATGACTTAACATAGCTGAAAAAATTATGAATCCTCTCCATAGGAGAACATTCTTAATGAGAATGCCCAGTCATCCACTTAAGCTGAAATTTAGTTTGGTCATGTAGCAAAACAGTGATTCAAAACACAAGAAAAAATATACAATGGCTGAAAAAGAAAGTACTGGTCTAATCAAAGCCCAGACCTAAACCCAATGTAGATGCTGTGGTGGGATGTAAAAAAGCAGTTTGTGTTTAAAAACCTACTCATTGTTTCTGATTTAAAGCAGTTCTGCTAGGAAGAATAAGCTACAATTTCTCTACAGCAATGTAGAAGACTGACGTAGAATTAAAAGAAGTATTTTGCTGCTATCATTTCAGCTAAAGGTGGTTGAGCCATTTACAGTATTAAGTAAACAAGTTAAGGGGTCATTACATTTTCACACAGTGTCAGATGATGTTGTATAACTCTGTTTATCTTTGTTTGAAAAAGCCCAACTAAACAGCAAATCTAAAAGAATGAATCCTCCTTAGTTTATGCTAGAAATTAATTTAATTAAGTTTTAGCTCTACTTTCTATGATCAAACTTTTTAAAACTGACCCAGAATTAAATTATATGTGCATTGGATCAGCACTAAGTGCCAATAGACCTTACACACTTGTTTTAGCAGTTTCCTCAAATAATACTTATTTGTTCTAGGCGTTTGTAGGGCCTTGGAATTTTAACAAACTTTTATCTTCTTATTGGCCTTTTTAAAAGCATCCTTAATGAAACACCCATCTTTAATGACTATTGCAGTGTCATAGACTTTGTTATGTGGCTCACAAACTAAATTTTCTCATTTGAAAAAAACCTTGTACCACCATCGACTTTAAAGACGTGCTTTTCTACCTGAAATTTCAAAACACTTAAATAAAGTAACAAAACTCAATGGGGAACAACCCAGCTGTTCTACAAAATATGCCATATTTCTTAGATTCAGCTCTTGTTCTCCAGCCTCCAAGGCAACTGTAGATGGTAGATCCTTCTTTTCTTCTTGATGGTTTTTATAAAGTCATATACTATAGTAGGGAATACAATACAAAAGTAATTTGATGTGTCAAAGATATAAAAAAAAATATTGTAATTGTATAAGTAATAAAGTATAATGTTTTTGCATTATTCTGCTCTTCAGGAACTCAGTAATAAGATTATAAACTATAAGTTAAGACTATTTGGTATCTTTACTTGTATGAATTTGTACCACATGTTGATTTTAATACACTTCACCTGGTCCTTACTGCTAAAATAGTGAAAGGACCTCTTTTGCATTATAAGCAATATTTCTCTCCAGCTGCTCTTTTGGAATTTCTAATTTCCTTTTTAGATTTTATTCTCATATTCATAAGCCATTGCTCCTTTCCAGTTCACTTAAGATGCCCCCAGATATGCCCAATTTCCTCTTTAAGGAAGTGTTATATTTAAATTCTTTGTTAAGTATATTGCAACACCTTCACATGTTAGAAAGAAAGAAAGAAAGAAAGAAAGAAAGAAAGAAAGAAAGAAAGAAAGAAAGAAAGAAAGAAAGAA
>JANRMT010062842.1:2390954-2445209 GCA_026402145.1 Polypterus bichir lapradei | reverse complement strand
GAAAGAAAGAAAGAAAGAAAGAAAGAAAGAAAGAAAGAAAGAAAGAATATAAAACTGCTGGTGTCGTGTCTAATAAAATCAAGGTTTGTTCAAAACTCTTAGATAATGTTGTAAGCGCTGTCCTATGAAGTTCCAAGAACAGGTGAAATATTAGCAAACTACTTACTAATATGAGATTATAAAGAAGTCTAAATCTTGCTTTCTTGCTTTCTTGGTTATTGCAAAAAAGTACTTGCCACAGTATGTCTGCATAAAGTATCTCAGACAGAAGTTTAAATGAGGGCCACCCAATTTTAAAACTAGGTCAGTGATCTGGATCAGGAGATTCCTTGTAGAGTCACGTTAATTGAACAATATAGAACTTTACTGGTGTTTTGAGTTGGTTCTGTGTTTTATAGGTTTACTAGAGTCATTATTCTCAATTGTTCAGAGTACATCCTTACTTATATATACTAATCATTATGCAATATGTCACCACTTACTGGCACCATGATTGGTGAGTGTAAGTACCATTGTCTTTCTTAGGTGACAGATTTTTTATCATATTTATTATACCATTTCACACAAAATAATTTTTGTATTCATATAAATTATTCTCATTAATAAAATGTGATAATTCCTGCTTTATTTAAATTAAACTTTTCATAAAATGGACAGAAATATATACAATATGACATGCTTCTACTCTGGAATAATATTTTACAGAGAGTAAAAAGCAAAAGTTACATTCATAGAAACAGCATTTTCTTTCATAGATGTGCACTAGATTATTTATATTGTTCACCATCGTCTTAAATGGTAAATATATTGTAGAGTGTGGAGGTAGGCCAAAGTGGTCAGGCAATATAAAAAAATGGCTCAACAGTGATTACTATTCCTCGATAAGTATCCCACAGATCTCAGCAGGACAGTCTATGGGTCAGGAAATCAGACCACAGGACAAAATCTGCTGGAGCCACAAGTTATCAATGGTCTCTCTGTCCTGGACCAAAATTAGTAGTGGGTAATGTAAACATTGTTATTTCAAAAAACAATAACTAACTTCAATAAAATGGCTACCTAGATGATTTATACCCCTCAGTATTATAAATTAGCTCCCAAATGTTAAAGATAACTAGGCAAAAGCCAGAGTTTGCAAACTGCACAATTAAAAAATATATGTATATCTCAAATAACTCATCTGAATTCGTGGGCTCAATCTGGACCATTGTGTAGTTTGTAGCTTACTTTTACCTGTATATAAAGTCAAGGCAATATATGTAAGCACAGGAAGATTTGACTGTGAAAACATTTCTACAATTTCTGTGCTATTAATAAAGCCAACTCTGTTTTTCAAAGGGTGATTTATTAAAGCTTGAACACTGGGGTAGTGTACATATATATATATATATATACTGTATATATATATATATATATATATCAATATCATGGCTGGGTGCGTTAACACAGTTTTTGTTATTATTATTATTATTATTTGAAAGCCTCAGTCTCGCTAGTGATCGATAGAGATCAGTGATCTTCTTGTTACAGTACTTTTCGATACGCTTTTGCTAGAAGGAAAGTTAGCTTAGCTGATTTGACCTTGATTCCCTGTGCGTGCATGATTAGCGAAGAGCAAGCTGCTTCTAAAATGGCATGGCATGTGAAGAGATACCAAAGTGAATGCTCAAAGTAAAATAATCCGTGGATGACTTTTTACGTATTATCGCTGAATCAGACTCTGATTTTGATGCAAGTGATTTTGAGATGTAGATCAGCTGATCGGTCCCCAGCTGATCGTGGTGCTGAACTTGTTCGTGTAGCTGATGCACCTATGGCAATGTTCGCCTGGGAGGACAGACACTTTTGATAATGGATGAACCAGCAGAAGCTGGAACTTCGGAGTGGTTCCATCCCCCATGTGCTAGGAGGCAGTGTTCCTCATATTAGAACCCAGTCGAGACACCCACAGGGTTGCTAAGGAGATAGATTATGGAAGTGCTGCCCTGTAGGGGTCATTTGGGATTGATAGAGGGCACTGTCGGCAGGGGGGTGGAACCTCCCCACTTTCATTATAGCTTGGAAATGCTTCCCAGAAGACGTGGCATGGCCCTGGAAGCATTCCTGGATCCAGCATAAAAAGAAGCCCGATGCCACATGTGAACGAGTCAGGGTTGGGAGGTACTGGGCAACACTCAGCGGAGGAGAGAAGCAGGAAGAATTGTGCGATTTGTGTTCATTTATTGTATAATTACGCCTTGTTATTGGGAGGACTGTGAAGTGGTGCCTGGGAAAGGAATAAAAATCCTTTATATTACCCTAACAATGTGTGCTTTTAAAACTTTGGCAACACAGCTGCGCATTTTCTGTTTCTAAATTGTTTTTTTCTTTTTCTTTTAGGGGCAAGCACAGTTTTTGAAAATTACCATTGAAAGCATATTGGTTCCAGTGATTACAATGCATTACCCAATGACTCTAAACTTTGCTTCCATTATGAAATGAGAACTCTAACAATTATGTAAACTACAAAAGCTGAACAAACAGGGTTCTAAACGTTCAAGGGGAAAACAACTGCACTGAACAAAAGTCAAACTAGGTTTAGACCTTCTAGAGTTCCTCAGATAAGCCTATACTTACTACAAACTCAGCCCTCCTCTTCATTTATTACAGAAATTAACAATACATTTTCTTTTTTTTTATTAATAATTATGGATTATACTTGACACTGCAAGTTACATTTTTATTGCTTCTGTTTTATCATTAGTGACACAGGAAAAATACCCCTTAAATGTTCACCTACTGCTATATTTTACCATGAATTATGACATATACAGTAATTATTCCAGGATGATATTCTGTATTCACCTTTCAGAGGTGCTTTCCAAGTGTCATAAACAAAATAAATTGCTAAAGGTTACAGAGAACCATGTTTCAGAGTAGACTGAAATATGCACTACCTTACATAAACTTTGCAAAACCAAAATGAGTAAATACTGTATAGTCACTTTTTCTGAGATTCCAAGATTAAAAAAGTGACAAATGGCTAACAGTTGACAAAAATAAGACATTATAGTTAGTGAACCTGCTGTTTAATTTTTGTTGTTAACCTTAATTCATACATCCAACTTTTCTTTCCATGAACCTACTTTATCCATTACGTAGTTCTGGGCTTTTGAACCCAATCACAGTTTTGGCCACAAGACAGGAACCAAGGCTGAATGGGATTCCAGAGCATTACGAGCTAAACTCTAGTAGAAGAGCATGTAAATTCAAAGCAGACCTGAACATATGTGTCTAGATCTGTGTGAGGCATATTTGCTAAAAACTGAACAACCATGTCATCTATACTTGATTCAATCGTATGCAAAAAAAAAAAAATCATATATTAAAAACAAAGGTTAGCAGAATGAATAAAAAAAAAAAACTGTGTCTGACTATACTATCTCTCATGAGACAACTCAGATTGATTTTGCAGAGGTACTGCAGAAAATGGAATGCTGGTTGTGTTTAGAATAACAGTGGACTTATTGTTAAGGTCATGACCACAAAAATTGGTGTGTTGTTATTTTTGGGCTTTATTTTTTGTGTATTAAAGCATAATTTTATATAATAACTAATATTGTAATTACTAATATTTCAAGGAAATGGTGTTTATATACCTAAATAATTGTTAACTTTTTGCAAAAGAAAGACTGGAAAATTAGTTTAAGAAATATCACAGAAAATGTCATAATGGCATGACATTTTCAAACCTCCATAATCTGTGTGCTGTGTCTTGCAAAAGCCAATTTTGAAACCTACCTGTTTTTATGAAAGTGAGAAGAAAAACTAGAAAATCCATTCAGACAAAGGGAGAAAGTGAAAACTTCGAACAATGACCTGGTATAGGACCCAGGACAATGTATTCATGAAGCAATGCTACCACACTTGTACTAAAATATTTGCTCTTGTGCTGACAAATTTACAGCATATCAAGGTAACCAAATTAATTCATGTTACCATTCACCTTTGAAGTACTTAAAGGCGTGTGGGTTAAATTAGACTCCCAGCTTACAGTACACTTGGAATGGTGAGAAGCGGTATGGACGAGGGCTTCACTGGCAAGAGAAAGAGAGAACAGAGAGAGAGGAAACATGTCAGAGGGAGCAAGCAGAGCAACATAGAGATAGTTAGTTAGTTTAGTTAGTTAGTTAGTTAGTAAATACTTGATTTCTCCCAATGGGAAATTTACCATTTCCATAAGCTCTAGAAATATGACAATAAACAAAAACAGTAAGAATCCTTCTCAAAGAAACACACAAAAATTACAAAATGGAAGAAAAAACGTCTGACTTAATACTAATAGACACAATCTCCCAAAGATAAAAGAGTCTGTTCTAACCTTTCTTAGAGTTTTTCTGTGTTATGAGACCAGTCTAGCATATCATTAATGTGGACCCCTATGTACTTGGAACATTGTACCACATACACATTCACTCCCAGAATATTGACTGGTTGTAGAAGCCCATAACCAGTTCCTTGATTTTACTGATGTTGAGTTATGATTATTCTCATTGCATCAAGAAGCAAAATTCTCCACCAAACTCCTATACAGTACTCTGTCTCTGTCCTATACCGCGATATATATTAATTATTTTTATTTTTTAAACATGTACACCAATAAGAAGTCAAGCAAAATAACACCTTTTTAATTTTTAACCAATAAAAGGTGCCATTTTGCTTGACTCCTCATTGCATCCATAATGGCTAACACAGTACAACACCCTAGTACTATGTACACTGATGAAATAATTTATCAGCAAATGTTTGTACCTGTAATGACCTGCAGATATATACCTGCCAAAGCTTGTCTACTGAGAAAGAAGTAATGTTATATAAGAATATATTGGATTTAATGTAATAGAAATAATAACAGAGTATATAATTTTTCCACTAATCTTTTACTATGAAATATACTCAGCAAAAAAAGAAACGTCCTCTGACTTTCAACTGTTTTTACTTTCAGTAGACTTAATGTGTAAATATTTGTATGAACACTAAAAGAGTCAACACCATAAGACATAAACTAAAAATGTTTCACAATGTGTCCCTGAATGAAGGGAGGCTCAAAATCAAAAGTACCAGTCAGTATCTGGTGTGGCCACCAGCTCCTTGAAGTACTGCAGTGCATCTCCTCCTCATGGACTGGACCAGATTTGTCAGTTCTTGCTGTGAGAAGTTACCCCACTCTTCCACCAAGGCACCTGCAAGTTCCTGGACATTTCTGGGGGGAATGGCCCTAGCCCTCACCCTGCGATCCAACAGGTCCCAGATGTGCTCAATGGGATTGAGATCTGGGCTCTTCGCTGGCCATGGCAGAACACTGACATTGCTGTCATGCAGAAACTCACGCACTTTTTGCCACTCCTGTCTGGTCCAGCGAAGGTGGGTTTGTGCCCATAGGCGGCGTTGTTGCTGGTGATGTCTGGTAAGGACCTGCCTTACAACAGGCCTGCAAGCCCTCAGTCCAGCCTCTCTCAGCCTATTGCGAACAGTCTGAGCACTGATGGAGGGATTGTGTGTTCCTGGTGTGACTCTGGCAGTTGTTGTGGCCATCCTGTACCTGTCACGCAGGTGTGATATTCGGATGTACCGATCCTGTGCAGGTGTTGTTACACGTGGTCTTCCACTGCAAGGATGATCAGCTGTCCTTCCTGTCTCCCTGTAGCGCTGTCTTAGGCGTCTCACAGTGTGGACATGGCAATTTATTGCCCTAGCCACATCAGCAGTCCTCATGCCTCCCTGCAGCATGCCTAATGCACGTTCACGCAGATGAGCAGGGACCCTGGGCATCTTTCTTTGGGTGTTTTTCACAGTCGGTAGACAAGTCTCTTTAGTGTCCTGCGTTTTTAGAACTGTGACCTTAAATGCCTACTTTCTGTAAGCTGTTAAGGTCTTAACGACCATTCCACAGGTGCATGTTAATTAATTGATTATGGTTAATTGAACATGCATGGAAAACATTGTTTAAACAATTTACAATGAAGATCTGTAAAGTTATTTGGATTTTTAAAACATTATTGTTGAAATACACAGTCCTGAAAAAGGGACGTTTCTTTTTTTGCTGAGTATATATCTTCTTCTTTCATTATTTTTATGCTACAAATCTCCTTGAATAATGATGATGTGTGTTGAATCTGGTCCCTTTTCTACAACATTTCTCATAATCAGACTGTTGATCCAGATTACCAGCATGTGTAATGATTAAAATGGCAAGTAAACTATTTTAGGATAGGACCAATAGTCAATGAAAGAGGTGGAAGCAACACTACACTCTACACTTTCCACAGAACAAATGCAACTGATGTTAGACTATGAAAGGGTGTGCGTGTATTTATGGTGAAGGAAATAAGACACATAAATCACACTGAACTCCTGGCAACATCATGATTAGTGGTGTTTTTGACTTGAACATTCTGGTGGGACACTACCAGAATTTTTCTTTTTTTCTTTTAGTCAAATATCTTTATCATTAATTTATCCAACTAATACAATCTGTCCTCTATTCCTAATGACTAGCAAATCATGCAAGATCACACACACCACTTGCATTACAAAAACATCTGTACATGGAATGCTGATTCCTTTGTTTTGAATATCATCAGATTATTTTGATGTCATCTGATATCATTATTATTTGATAAAATAAAGCAAATCCATATAGAATTAAAGTAAACAGAGAGCCTCACAACCACCCACCAGATATATTGTCTATGACCTGTCTATATTTAAACAGCAAAATGTCAACTTTAGTATCAAATATCTTTCGGTTGAAAAGGGCCTATCCACATTAACTCAGAAAGAATATGAAGACTATGCAAAATGCGTAACTAAACAAATCTTGGGTGCTGTCCTAACCACTGTACACCTGTTAAGTCTACACTAGGGCTCAGTGTTTCTTTGACACAACATGCTAGTTGTTTTTCTCTCTCTAGTGAAAGGACCGCAAATAAGTTTTTCTTTTTTTTTCTTCCACATTTGACACTGCCAGGTGGTCCTTCTCAATGCTGGCTGAAGATGAATGTCTTGCTCATACCCATTCTGTGTAACGTCTTGTGTTCAATGCATTCCTGCAATTTTTTTTTTTCAAACAAGGTAGCAATTGGTTCTGGTCTCTTCGCTGGCTTGCACCACATAGACTTCATTGGGAAAAACTTGAACCAGAAAGTCAAATGCACAATTAATAAAAAAAACAAGGAAGCTCTCATTTTAATGCTGAAACCAAGGGCTGCCTGGAGCTGAAGTGTTCAGGTTGTACATGTGCTCCTCATACACCCATGAGCGAACCTGGGACACTGCAGGCAGGGTTTGTTGGACCAGACCCATCACCCATAAACAGGCCTGCAGCACTAAGCACAAAGACAATTTTAGAAACTACAAAAAGTAATATATATTTTTTGTTCTTTATTTCACCTTTGTTTAGTTTTCACATAACCCTTGGGGTCTTTGCATAGGGTCAGCCATTTTACAATGCCTCTGGAGCAAGTGCAGCTTAAGGGCCTTGCTCAAGGGCCCAGCAGAGTAGGCTCTCCTCTGACAGTAATGGGGATTTGAACTGGCAACCTTGCAGATAACAGCATACATCCTTAGCCTCACAGCCACCACTCTACCCCAAAAATTGTTCTAGATAAGTGGAATAGTTTTCTTGTTGTACATAAGCTTTTATTGGAAATGCCTGAGGAAATACATGAGGGCTTTTACATTGTATTTGAAATACATGAGGGCTTTTACGTTGTATTTGAAATACATGAGGGCTTTCAACCTGATCTCTGTACCAGCTTGATATAAGCCCTTTTTACCTAAATGATTAACTATAATACAATTTTTTTAAGACTGTCTATGAAATGATTGGTGTGATGGCCTATCAATTGTTGGTTCCCTTATGGATCCAGTTTCCTGATTTGGAATCCCATTGCTGGATGATGTCTGTGTAGAGTTTGCATGTTCTCCTCCTGTTGCCCTCCAAATACTTCTGATTTTATCCAGTACTCTGAAGATGTATGTTAGGTCAATTGGCAGTTCTAAAAAGGTTTTGCATGAATGGGCCCATCAATGTATTGATGCTCTATCCTTATATGTTGCTATGTGTGGGCTCCTGTGACTATGAAATAGATTAAGCAGATTTGAAAATTTATATTACAACATGTCTAAGAAAAAAACACTCGCTTCTTTTGACCCCAGCACCCATCAGAGGAAACTTTGCTTTGTTCACCCTTAGTGCTATTTTTGATAGACATTCACCCAACTATAGTACAAAATGGAGGGGAATGACAGTAAAAAGAAGTCTTAGATGTTTAGCTATGAACTAAAGCTTGAAAAAAGTGTAAGGTTGCACAAATTGACTCAGTAACTAAATGAAGTTTCTCAAACTTGCAGGTAGACAGATTAGGCTCTGCAAATCTACGAGAGTCCACACAACATTACACAATACACTACACAGCACTTTTTGCAAACATCACTTACTAGTAAATTAAAACCATAAAATTTCTGAATTGATATTATAATTGCAGTATTCTTGATGTGGTGTTCATACAATTTAAAAACAAAGGAATGAAGCCTGACATAGCAAAATCAATACAGAGTAGCACTTCTGGTGCTACTTCTGTGAGTGTACTGCATAATTAAAACAGTATTTCTTAGTAAATTTACTTATTTATCACAGAGGTCTGCATTTAATATACAGTACTGTAAGTTTGAACCAAAAACTAGAAATAGAAATAGTTCAATCAAATTTATTCTTCAGGGCTCTGATTGGATTCATTTTTCTACTATGCAGAACATGTGAATATTAACTTTTCTGCGTGGACAATCAATCTACTCTGCCTTCCTTAAAAACAAGATCAGGTTACTCCTTAATTAACCCCTGATGTTTGTTTTACGCCCTCACGCTGGCAATCCTGCAGAACAGTGGACACATCAGTGACCTGAATGACTGAGCTCTGAGCAGGCTGCATCCCTGCTATCTGTGGGGGGCGGTGCCACCAGTTCTCACTAATTTACTCACAAGCTGAACATTGCTACAGCAGAGGCAGCCTTGACCCCAGGTGACTCATGAGGCTGCATGTAGCAGCACAGAAAAACAATTAATATACAGTGCCTATAAAATGTATTCACATTTTATTTTTATAGAATCACAGTGGATTTGATTTAGCTTTTTTGACACTGATCAAAAAAAAGATGTCAATGTCAATGTCAACTTTATTTATATAGCACATTTAAAACAGCATAGGAATGCTGCGGCCAAAGTGCTTTACAATAATAGAATTAAAGAAAAACATACAATTAACATGAATAACATACAGTAAATAGAAATAAATTAAATGAATAGAAGTAATGTTACATAATCACAATGAGGAAACCATCAGTATTACTTAAGGTCATGGAATGCAAGTGAATAGAAAAGAGTCTTTAATCTTATTTTAAACAGTTCAGTTGTAGACAACTCCTTTATGTAATGAGGTAAAGAGTTCCACAGGCGAGGAGGAAAAACTGCAAAAGCCCTGTCCCCCTTAGTTTTACACTTGGTACGAGGGACAACAAGAGACAACTGACCAGAAGATCTAAGCATTCTGGATGGCTGGTGTAAAACACACAATTCGAATAAATAGGCAGGAGCAAGCCCATGTAAAGATTTAAAAACTAGCAACAAGATTTTAAAATCAATTCGAAAACTGACAGGCAGCCAGGCTAGAAAACATAAAAGCATGAGTAGCTTTCTCAAGATCCCTAGAAGATAAAAAAGGCTTGATCTTACCTAATAGACAAAGCTGGAAAAAGCAACTCTTGACTACAGAATTAACTTGTTTCTCAAAAGGTTACTGACAAAGATAACACCTAGACTGCGGACTTGTGATTTGCAAAAGACAGAGAAAGAGCAGAGAAGTCCAAGACTGCTTTGTACATCTAGACACTGCTGTTTTATCCCATCCTTCTTTGCAAAACTGCACAATCTCTGGTTGCATTGGGGTTGTGAGTGAACAGCATTTTTATAGTCTACCCACAAATTCTCAGTTGGAACGAGATCTGGACTCTGACTCAGTCACTCCAGGGTATTAATTCCTGTGTTGCTTTGACTTCATGCTTGGTGGTGTTGTCTTGCTAGGAAACAAATTTTTTCTAAGGAGTAGATATCTTGTTTTCCTCCAGAATTTCCCTGCATTTTGCTGTTTTTATTTTGCCCTTTACCCTTCTAGGGTGTGGTTCACAGAAACATCTCCATAACATACAGCTACCACCACCATATTTCCACCATAGAGTTTAGACTGATGACCAAAACCCTCAATTTTGGCCTCATCAGAACATAGAACCATCTTCTAGCTGACTTCAGAATCTCCCTTGATCTTCTAGAAAATTCTAGTTATGTCATATCCTGTTTTTAATAGTGCCTTTTTCTTTGCCACTCTCAGATAAAGCTGTGAGTGGTGAAGCACTCAGGCAAATGTTGTATGTACAGTCTTTCTAATTTAACCCACTGTAGCATGTAACTCCTTCATAGTTCTTATAGGTCTCTTAGTGGCCATCCTCACTAGTCTTCTTCCATAGTCACTCAGTTTTTATGGATAATCTGCTCTACACAGATTTACAGCTGTGACACACTCATTTAATGCTTGACTCAACTGGACTACCACGATATATTTAATGTCTTGGATTTTTTCTTGTACCCATCCCGTCTTGTTCTTTTTTATTACCTTTTCATGGAGTTGCTTGGAGTGTTCTTTTTGTCTTCATTGTGTAGGTTAGGTGACAATACTGACTCACTACACGTGGACCTTACTGTTAAGGTGCATTTATGCTATGATAAACTGAATCCCTACAGATAGGTGGTGTATGTTTAACTAACTGTGTGACTTTTAAAACCAGTTTCCTGCACCTTTGATGATTTAGGTGTGTCGTATTAAAAGGGGTGAATATTTATGTGACCAGTTATTTTCTGCTGTATATTTGCTTTTGATTGAAACCCTTTTACAGAAAATCGTTTTCTCTTTAAAATTAAGAGTCTTTTTCTACTGATCAGTGCCAAAAAAAGCCAAATTAAAGTGACTGTGATTCATTGATGTGCAAAAATTAAAAGTGAAAACGTCCAACGGGAGAGAATACTTTTTATAGAAACTGCATTTTACATGTTTGCTTTGTTTATCTACTTGATCATCCAACTACTTTAAAGATACAAGGTAAAATGTTTATATGGCATGAGTTCTGTCGCAAATGGATATTTAGTTCATGTCTAGAGACTGAAAAAGCTAATATTAGTACTATTGTGCCACACTATTAATGTGTTCAGTAATGTGGTTACTTTTTCAAAATTGTCCATGTAGTGCAATTTACAATTCTTTTCTTTTTACTCATTGGCGCAAGTGGGAAAGTCTGTATGATGTGCTCATAACTGGCCATTCCCATTGGGCAGCCCTGCAAACATCCATTCACCCATTCTCAAACCTGCTTTCTCTTTCTGAGGTATTTCTTTAGTTGTAAGCTAATAACCAACACTAGGCCATTATACAGGTATTACATTGCAAGAAATAGCATAATTATTCAAACACCAAGCCAAAATAGGGTCACCTATTAATCTAACATGCTTGTCTTCAAGATTTGGAGAAAACCCAAACTAGTAAGGGGAGATCCATGCAGATCAAGAGGTAATATGCAAACTTTACAGTGACCAGACCAGGATTTTTACAAAACACATAGGAGCAGTGCTAACCTATGTATCACCAGTACTGATAACATGCCACCACATCCTCTGTGGGTGGTAAAACAGCTAGGGTGTGCTGTAAGTCCAAATTCGTACATCAGTACTACTATAGTAGAAATTGTTCAAGGTCATCTTGTAAGCATATTCTGGTAATAAATGTTTCCAATTAATATAAACAGAATAAACACACAAAGCATGTCAGTTTTAGTGCCTTCTTTATCTTACCTTACAATGTGATGAACCAGAGCTTTTCTTGATTTCAGCAGGTTCAACCCCTGGTCTTAGTGAACTGAAGTGCATGGCATCGTAAATGCAAAACTCAATAATGTAATATTACTTTTCCAAAATGTTATTCTAGAATGTCATTTTCTAAACTGCTTAATTCGAACCAGGGTCCATGGGGTGCTTCGGCCTATTCCAGCTAGCATAGGGTGCAAGGAAGGAACAAACACAGGACAGGGTGTCAGTCCATCATAGGACAAACACACGCACACACCAACCAGTTCACCTAACCTGCAAGTCTTTGGACAGTGGTAGGAAACTGAAGCACCCAGAGGAAACACACACAGACACAGGGAGAACAGGCAAACTCAACACAGGGAGGACCTGGCGATGTGAATCCTGGTCACCTTACAATGAGGCATGCAGCTTCACCACTGTGCCACCATGCCGCCCCATATTAATAATGTATAAATTGTAAATTTACATTTATGGTGTAGTCAATTTTATATGATTACTAGGGGGCTTCTCCCCCTGCTTGCATCACTCGCCAACCCCCCCGGCCAGCACTACACGCCAGCCACTTAACATCTCTGCCGCTTGCGTATGTGGATTTCACTTTCACCAAACAACAAATCTTTTAATTCTCGTAAATACGCCTCTTCATTGGGAAGAAACACTACTTTTCCCTGATGGCAACATGAATAAGACAATCTACAAGTCTCCGACTTAAAGTTTAAATCCGAACAATATATTCAATTTCTTTTCGCTGTTCCATTATTTCACTGAGTAATAATTTCCATTTGTTTGCACTAATGCAATCTTTACTGTCATTTTTCAGATACTTTAAAATTTTAGTACTTTTATTATCTCTAACCTGCTCTTCATGTGTATCGCGACAACATTTTTGAATTCTTTACGAAGTTCTACTTTGTCATCTACTCTTTGTCTTTTATTTCTGGCCCTGGGCGTGGTTAAATCCCTTGGCACAGAGTCTCATCTCGCGGGATGTGATAGTATCTCTCTGAAAAAGTTGCGTCTTGTCCCAGGCTAAAAAGTCTTGTCTCGTCCCATGATTTTTTTATTATAATAGAGAGATATGTTGATCTTTAGCTGAATTTTACATTTTCCAGATAATTTTGCATTGTTTCCTACCAGGAAAGAAATGATTTTTATGTTGTGTGTATCATCTAAAACTGTAGTGTACCTATGGCATTTTGATCTACACTCAGTGTAATTTCTCAAAAGTTCTGCTTTCTCAATGACACAGCCCATGTTGTCAGGCTAATGATTTCTTATCACTCATGCACGCTGAACTCCTGAATATTTTCTGTTATTGGTCAGTTTATAGACACAAACCACTAATTTGTGCACTCCCAGTCCTTAACAGGGCATACATGTTTCATTCTTTCTTCACTACAATTGATGAATCAACAAGAAGAAAGGTCTAACAATGCTAAAAAAATGTATGTTTAACTTGAAATCTTAAAACAAACTTAAAATGAGCTCCTTTTGCAGATGCACATATTTTTTTCATATTATAGTTGCAATGATTGTATATTACACTGGGCATATAAGTGGAAGAACACTGAAAAACAAAATAAACTGAAACAGCAGTGTTGCCTAACAGAGCATTACAAAGCAAAAACATTCACTATTTTTTCTTTTTTTTTTCCTGTCCAAACAATTGTTCTAGAATTTTATAAGTTTTAAAGTTTTTTGATGAATGTTTATGTGCATAACTGTAAGAATGTATCAGACATGCCTTATTAAAAATGAAATCCAGATGATGAATGAACATCTGTGGTTTTAAAACCTCATAAAAAGACAAGCATAAAGATCTGGACTGATTTTTCATTGTCTACAATGATTATACAGTAGATGTCCAGTATGTGGTATATCTGTATTTGTGAATACTCTTATTACCTACTCCCCAGTCCTAGAGAAAGCAGGCTCATAAAATGACTAGATTGACACATAAAAACTCAATATTCCATAAAGCCTTCCGGATAATGCACTGTGCAGTTGTTCTCTGGTCTACAGTACCATACAGAAAGGTTAGTCATAAAAGACAGAGGTGTAACCAGAAGTAGTGCCCATGTGGCTATTTGTAAGGTTTATAGGGGGAACGTATACACTTTTCTTCGTAAAACAGGAAATAATAATAATAGTGTATTATCGGCAATTAATAAATATTTCTTATTCTTAGGTTCAGGAAATCAATGTAATTTACTTTGTTCACAATCTACTCAGAATTATAATAGGGTAATATATGTTTTTCCTTTTATTACAGCATTTTAAAGTACAAGTTAGAAAACTCCGTCAGCTTGCAAAAAGAAAGAAAGAAAGTGATGTGACCCCCGGGTTTTACGTTACCATATGACACGAATAATGCCGCATTTTGCAGTTGTTGCAAACACGTGGTGTTTATTTTTTTCTGCCCATACGCTAGGGGGATAGGCATTTAGCTCAAATTGCATTGTAACGGAGTTTTTGATGGAGTGCAAAAACGCAATTTAAACATTCCCTAACTTAGCACATTGAAACTATTTAGAAAGCAGAGCGAGCAAAAATAAATAAAATAAATACATAATAATAATAATAATGATAATAATAATAATAATAATAATAATAACTGAAGGTCTTCAATTTAAATACTTTCAAATTTGGAAAAGAGTAAATTAATTTAACGATGTCTTTAGGAACTTCTTCAGTAACTGCTTAGGATTTTCAGTATCCCTGCTATATGGCTACATCAGTTTGTTATAAGGCACAAGATACGCGCAGTTGTGAAGTCTTACCTATTTGACAGTGTCCAGCGGTCATCGCCAGAACGATCACGGTAATCCTGATTGCAACATATTGAACCAAATGTTCTAGTGCCATGATGAGTGATATCCGACGTGTCTTTAGTCTCCGGTCCCTCTCACTTAACCCGATTACTCTGTCTGCTCAGATCAGCCAGTATTCCAGTGTTGTTTCGTGAGAAGTACAGACAGCAGCGCCGCGTCTCTCACTGAGAGCAGTAACTGCTCGAGCGCAGCTGGACGCTCCACTTTGTCGCTCTCACACAGCTGGCGATGCGGGTCGCTTGAGCTCCCCAGTGAGCTGAGCCGGCCGTGTGAGATCGCGTACCGCGCCTCAGTAACAGCTAAGGGAGGAAAATCTTCGCAGCCTAATTTGGGCAGTTTAATGCATCAGTTCTCGAGTCACTGGGCGATGCGCACCATAGGCTAGAGCCAAGTTAATTGCATTGTTTCGTCTAAAGAGAAAAATGCGTAGAGAGTAACGTTACAAAATAGCCTTATAAATTGGCTGCTTAGCGCCAGCACACCCACACAGAAATACACACGCAGAAGGAATTGCGCGGCGAATGCCATCGGTTTGTCAAGGGCTGCTGTGATATAAGAAACAGGTTTTCTCTGTTTAGGTGCGAGGTCCACAGATCACTAACTTTCTCGTAAGTGTGTGTGTGGTGGGGGCAATACTACAGGAACATGCAGGACCCCCAAAGACAAACCACTCCTTTTCCAATCTTCTCCACAACACGACAAGCTCATCTAACAACGAAGAAAGGAATTCAATGTATAAGAACAAAAGGCGGGGATAAAATGTACCCGAAATAAAACTGTCATCTGAGCCCTATAGTAATGGAAAAGAGGACAAGTACTTTTAAAATATGTGTGTGTGTGTACAGGCTGTAACCGTATGTTATCCATATATTCTATACACATGCTATTATAACATAGGAAACAACCGTATACATTGTTTAAAGAAAGAAAGAATGTAATGACATTAATAATTGCTACAAGACTTGTAGGTCACTCTTCTAAAAGATGTAAATCAGTAGGTTTAAAGATTTGACAAAAACAGAAATGGTGACATTTGGAGTGGTCAACCATAGTATAACATTTTTTGAACTACAACATTGCAATAAAGAGATGAAAGTGTCCTTAGGTTCTGAGTCTGATTGTGTAGGTAGTAGCACAAAAAAAAAAAAAGATTTATCTGAGATTTCTTAAGGCATCCTCAAGTGAAATGTGGACATTTGATATTAAAGTTACTAAGATTGCATTTCTTTAGATTATTTAGTTTTTGTCAAGTACTGACTCCAATAAAAACATGTTTAAGATGACAAGACGAGGCTGAGAATGACAAGCCATCTGATTCCTCATCAGTCTTCACATTCTTTTCACTAGGGCCCTAGATGGTGGAAAATGTGCTGGAGGCAAGAATGTGTATGGCTGACACTGGGGTAAGTAAGAAAAACATCTGGTGCGCAACAAAACATGGCTAAAAACAAAAGTCAGTCTCAGAAAATAAATTTGATAAGAGGAAATATTCTTTGATTGTCCAGAAAACAGAAATCAAACTTGTAAGTTAAAGTATCTGAAAAATGTATACTTTATATTTGCATCATATTACTTAGCTCTGTGAATCTGTTTTGTCTGTTCTTCAAATATTAACTGGAGTAAATAGTGAATTACTTTCATGTAGTAATTTAAAACAAATTGCAAAATAAATAAATAAATAAATGTTATTATTACATATTGGTATAAAAATGGGCAGCACGGTGGCGCAGTGGTAGTGCTGCTGCCTCGCAGTTAGGAGACCAGGGTTTGCTTCCTAGGTCCTTCCTGCGTGGAGCTTGCATGTTCTCCCCGTGTCTGCGTGGGTTTCCTCCGGGCGCTCCGGTTTCCTCCCACAGTCCAAAGACATGCAGGTTAGGTGGATTGGCGATTCTAAATTGGCCCTAGTGTGTGCTTGGTGTGTTTGTGTGTGTCCTGTGGTGGGTTGGCACCCTGCCCGGGATTGGTTCCTGCCTTGTGCCTTGTGTTGGCTGGGATTGGCTCCAGCAGACCCCCGTGACCCTGTGTTCGGATTCAGTGGGTTGGAGGATGGATGGATGGTATAAAAATAGTAAAAGCAGTATTTTTTTTATTTGAATGGTTTTAATTATTTTCCTTCTAAATACCACATGTCTTTCCTTTTACTAAGAAAGAAATTAAAATAAAATTTGTATCCATTATTTCACTTATTCTGCTAAAATGTTGTTTTACAGAATTTTTGAGGGAATCTCAAATTAGTAGGTATTTCTATTATTTATAGGACACTTTTGTTAAATTGCTTCTCACAGAGTTATTGATGCTTGCTTACTTGCTCACTCCCAAAGTGCACTATTAGTCCCATTGTACATTACATACAGTTGACTCATTAGCCAAAGCCAGTCAACAAATGTTTTAAGAAGTAGTGGAAATTTAGATCGTTGAGACCTGATTTTTGATTATGTGAACATCATCTGTCCAGTCAGGTTATTATGTTCTGAGTCCAATTCATAATGGTGAATGCTGAATTCATAAGTAGTTAAAACCCTAGTTTTTCACTTGGAGTTTCATAAACATACAGCAATTAGTGTTGCTACCTGACAGCTCCAGAGTCCTGGATTTGTATCCTGGATCCAGTTGCTGTGTCGAGTTTGTGTGTTCTTTCTGTGTTGTCATGTTTTTTTTTTGCCAGATACTCCAGTTTTCCTTCCAAAACCTTACATGTTAGGCCTAGAGTCCATGTGTTTGCCCAAAGATGGAATCTGAATGAGTGTTCCAGAAGCAACATTTATTAATTTAAACCTGAAACAGACTTCATTAATACAAATTAATCCATAGTAATAGATTTGTGAATACAAGTCAGTTCCTGATTTGAAAATTAGCTCTTCCTGCACACAATAATATAGGCTAAATTCAGATTTTCTTGATCTGTCAGTATCCTGCTAGTATCCTGTATCTTTTATTTTGTCCCCATAGGCACCTTTTTAACCCTCAAAAACATTTGCAAAAGTACTCTTCTCAGAACTGAATTGTTCTTTGTCAAGCAGTGGTTCTAGGAGGAACTACATAACTCAGTAAAGTGTCCTTACAGAACCCTTATTTTTAAGAGTGCACACTTTGGATTAAAAACTTAAAAAGATTAAAAAATGAACAATGCTGCACATTCTGTCTCTGACACATTAACACTAAGGAATTTCAGCCAGTGAATTTTTCAGCAGAAGTGTGGGCTTCTTTATTCCAAGATCAATGTGCCTCTACAGTTTCTCACTAGAACTGGAACTGCCAAGTCAGAAGTTTATTTTTCTTTTTAATTTTCCTGTTTTTTAGTGATTCTGGTGTGTGTTCAGACCATAATGTATCTATCTATCTATCTATCTATCTATCTATCTATCTATCTATCTATCTATCTATCTATCTATCTGTCTGTCTGTCTGTCTGTCTGTCTGTCTGTCTGTCTGTCTGTCTATGTTGATGTGTGGATATTTTCAAACTGCTGTTTCTTTTCTGCTTTAAAAGAACACACATACAGCATTTGTGTATCTGTATTACATCTTAGTTCTTTCTAAATTCATGGCCATTAATAATACCCTCAAATGATTGCTGACGAGTGCCACAATATGGTCACAATGAAGTTCTTACATTCTTCTCATTTCCACTGCTTATTTGAATCAGTCACTTTGCTGACTGTACTTTTCATGGACCATAGCAACACAATTGTCTCCATACTGTACCAAATTCAGTTAGGTCTCTTATTAAAAGTAAGTTGTGTCAAGCAACAATGTAATAAATGTTTGTTCATCATTTTAATCTTCAGTGAAACATTACTTGAAATTTGGAGTAGCACATCTAGAGTGTATCTTGTATCTTGTGATGATATCACAACTTCTTCAGTTAACAGAAACACAATATTTCAGGTCTATAAGAATGTGTCATTGAGTTAACTGAGTGGTCGGTTATTTTTATGCTCTGTTAGAGAGCTGGAAAGCACATGGTAATATCCCTTAGGTTAAATATATACAAAACTGTCAGCGTGAGTAAGTGGCTCAATGGAAATGTATCCCCAGTATACTCTGGATAGCTAGGGTACATGCAACAATGCATTGACAAAAATGACTTAATAACAAAGCATAGTGAAATCATCACTTTAGAGTATATTTAAACTGTAGATTGCTTAAAAAACATAATTTAGATTTAGAGTTTAATATGATCACAGATGTGTATAAATGTGAAGTAAAATTTAATTCATGCGCTAATGTAAACTTTCTGACATATATAGGCCTCTCCCAGACTTTGTATTTTCATTGTTGTTTAATTCCCTATTAAAATGTAGTAGACACATTTGTCTTTAGGTAGCCTTGTAGAAAGAATATTTTCTACTTTGAATTAAAAATCAAACCTTCCTATTGATGAATATTAAGAAATGCATTCCCATTGACAAATATTTATTTAGGAGGCTATCCAAATGATACAGTCAAATCCACTGGTAGGAATGAAGCAGATGTTTAAATGTCTCTTAAGTTCTTGTGTCATTTTTGTATGCTGTTATATGACTATCATCCATCCATCCATCCATTTCTGAAACCACTTAATCCAGTTTAAGGTCATAGGGCACACTTCATATCATTTTTCATTTTGCTAGAGCCATTTGAGCAACTGAAGGACACAACCTTTCAGACAGCAGCTGTCAGAAGAGTGCACGAGATTTTTAGAATACGTTTTATTTAAATTTAAAATGTTAATCTGAAAAAAATATATTTTCATGTGAAGCGTAAACCATTTTCATTAGGTTAATTTGCAATGCAATGTTCTGACATTATAACCCTTAGAGTAGTTTACACAGAAGATTAGCTGATTGGTCTCTTATTACAAGAAAAGGCCACAATTAAGACAAAATTCCATAAAAATGGCTTCAGTGTAAAGTAAAAGTAGATTTTGTTAAAGGAAACGGCCAGTTATTCAATAATTAAAAGAAAAATAAATATCAATGAATTCTAAACTGGGAATACTTAGAGACATAATACCACAAAAAAATGCAGTGTGTGTTATGTAACTTGATAAGATCAAAATTATTTCATTGTTTGGGTTATTTTGATATATTTCTCCAGTAAATACTTGAAATCCCGCTTTTTTGCTTTCAAACTTTGTGTTGTTATGTGCAGATCTTAACATATTCCACCATATTTACTGTGTTGAGTGAAAAAACAGATGGGCACAAACTGCAGACAAGTGATGCAGTCTTAAGAATTGTTGCTTGCAAAGGACAATCACATGGAGTATAACATTTCAAGTCAGCATGTTAACGTGATGATCTTTGCTGGGTGCACATATTTGTATACTACTGTACATAAGATATAGAAAGTTAGATAAATGCACTATTTGGCAGAATATTTGTATATATTTCTGTTATTTAGTCAGATCTGCCAATCACTCTCAAATGAGTCTCAGTAAATGAAAATATTGAATACCAATGAGCGACTCAGTGAAGGATAAAACTGTTTCTAAAGCTAGCCCATTTTGAAAAGTTATTATCTGCAAAAATGTTCACATAATATGTAAAGTAAACAGTTTCTTGTTAAATAACTAAATGTTACAAAAGACTGTTCTCATATCTGTAGCAAATAAAATAAAAGAAATGCATTAACAACCAGACATATATTGTGTATATTTTGATGGTTTATAATATTTGACCCAATCATAATACTACATTAAAGGAATGTTTTAAGTGTTATGAATGCACACTTGCTGGCGGTGAAGTCATCAGTCTACTTTTTTCCGTGTCTCCAGGGGTGCAAAGCACATTTTTCTATGGCTCATAGATTCCCAGTAAAGAAGAAAAATCTGATGTTTATTTGTGGTTGGGATGTTACTCAGAGCAATCCCTTTATTCATTGGTCTTACTGCTTAATAGGTCTTTCTTCTGAGAATCCCTTAAAAACCCTAAATTTAATTTCAGTCTGTGCATTAAGCAGTTGTATTTCCCTTTAGTTTGTTGATTACTTTGGTGTTTTTCTATTAATTTAATATGGTGGTTAAGGCTTTGGACATCAAACCCTATGGTTATGGGTTCAAATCCCGCTAATGATTTTGTGTAACCATGAGCAAGTCACTACGCCTGCCTGTGTTCCTATGGTTAAAAAAAATGTAACCGATTGTATCTGAAATATAATAGATAAAGGCGTCAGACAAATAAATAAACATAAATGTAAAATAAAACACTTGTAACTTGTGTAGCAGTTAGCACTGCTTATAACTTATACGTATAACATGTAAACCTGCATCAACAGAACCCAAGTTCAGACTCTTCATATTGGACAGTAAACATTACACAATGTCCCTCATTTGCCAACTACATTTAAATATGGCCAAGCTAGTCAGTATTCCTGTGTCCACCTAACCATTTTGAAATGAATCATTAACTTGAGAAATTGGAAAAGTCTCTTATATGTTGATTACTGAATTACATCAGGGTGATGCAGCAGTTAATGTTTCTACCTCCTAGCTTTCAACACATTCCCTATATCATATATGTATGGTTTTTCATGTTTCTTCCACATCCCAAAGACGTGTGTGTGTGACACATGTTAAAGCTAGTATGAGTTGGGGGTGGTGTGGATTGGGGGGGTGATGAAATTGGATGGGGGCCATGTGATTGTGGATGGAGATACACTATTCAGTCCACACACCAGGCCAACTGACCTGAGCCTCACATTCAGTGATACTTTGACAGCTTACAGGTCTCTGCCACCTTGTAATAAAATATCCAAAATCAATCTATTTAGATACTTGTAAAATATGCACATCTTTTAAAGTTAGGTATCTGGAAAGGTCTAGGAAATGTTGGGAATAATGTCCACAATAATGGGCAGCATGGTGGCGTAGTGGGTAGCACTGCTGCCTCGCAGTTAGGAGACCTGGGTTCGCTTCCTTGGTCCTCCCTGCGTGGAGTTTGAATGTTCTCCCCGTGTCTGAGTGGGTTTCCTCCCACAGTCCAAAGACATCCAGGTTAGGTGCATTGGTGATTCTAAATTGTCCTTAGTGGGTGTGTGTGCCCAGCGGTGGGCTGGTGCCCGGGGTGTGTATCCTGCCTTGCGCCCTGTGTTGGCTGGGATTGGCTCCAGCAGACCCCTGTGACCCTGTGTTCGGATTCAGCGGGTTGGAGGATGGATGGATGGATATTCACAATAATAGATTGATAAGCTCCAAATTCTCTGCCACCCTGCTCAGGATGGATGGATGGACACAATTAAATATTGGTAGTGATGAAGTGGACTGTCATAGAAAAGACTGATTATTCATGAAATTAAAGAAACATTTTTGTACTTTAAAAAATAGAAACATCCCAAGTTTTTCAGAAGATCTGGAGCCAGTCTTCTCTTGTAGCTAAAAAATTTCCTTTGGTGTTAGATCAATTATGGCATCAATGATAAAGGAAAAGGGAAAACTTTAGACAGTGTAGACCTGACAGTTGTATAGAGTTTAAATCCCCTATTAATGTAATGGTACAAACCAGTGTAATTTAAATTGTTTTGCCTTACTGACTATGTACCTAGTTTATTTTGCATGAAACAACACATTTCTTTTAAAAATCAACCATTGAAATGTTTCCTAGATTTGACATTATATTTTATAATTTTATATCCTTGCTGTGTATTCTAGGCAGTGTTTGTCTTCTGTAACAAAAAGGCGCTATATCAACGCCTGACCCGACACAGACAGACACGGGAGGCACACTTATAAAACAAATAAATGTTTTTTATTTATTCTTCACCACATGGGAAACGCCTTCCCCATTTCCCACAGGCACAACACAGTCCTAATGAGCACTGAAACACACACACTTCTCCTCTACTCCTCTCCAGCAAGCTTAGTCCCTCTCTTCCTGACTCTGGCTCCCGGAGTGGTGTCTGCTGGTCCTTTATAAAGTTCACCTGGAAGTGCATCAAGTTGTTTGATTACGCATTTCCGGCAGCACTTCTGGGTGTGGCGGAAGAACTGCCCAAAAGGGCTCAGCAGCTCTTGCTGCAGCACCCCGTGGCGGTGCCTGCAGCTCCCAACAGGGTTGTAGCGAAGTCCAAGTCCCATGAAGGTCTGTGGGAGTCCGAGGCACCGCTACAACCCAGGGGGGTTGACATCTAGCGTCCCAAGGGAGGTAACGCTCCGTCCACACTTGCTCTCCCGGTCCTTCCAGCGTGGAGGCGTCCCGGCTGGGCAAGAGTGTTATGGATTCCCCGGCCACAGGCTGCACTTCCCAAATAGCAATTTATCAAGTAAAAGGAAATAGATACATGGCAATGTTCATAGAAACAGTTAATAAAGTTTAATGTAATTAGTTTCGTAGACTTACATTTCTAACACAGAATACTATTTCATATTTTTGTGTAAAATGAGATGTTACTGTTTACAACAGAAGCCTCCATTTTATGGTGTGTCTTACTCTAAATGTCCACAAACCTTTCTGATATTTTTTCAGGAAAGCTGGAGCTTTGTGGACCTTTTGTCTTTTTCACTATATCTCTGGTATTATATTAAAGGAATAATACTGTTGTTTTAAACTGCTATGCATGTTATATGGTGTGGAAATATATTGTTATCATAAGATAGGGGTAATTACAGTATGCATAAGAGGTCTAATCTTGTATAAGTTGAAAATTTAATTGAAATACTATAAAATGTATCACCTTTTCCATCCATATTCAATTAGATCCTACACTGGTATTCATAGAAAGCAAGCTTGTCCTATATGATTATAACATATGGCAGAAAAGGGTCAGATGTTAAAAATAATATTTAAGTAAATATTTTGACTCTGGCAAAAAAGAGTATTAATATTTCATTAGGATTATGTGCAAGTGTAAAATATTCCATAATAACATATGAGGCTGTAACGGATGTTTTCCTGATCTCTGAAAAGACCTTTAAATAATTCATGCACAGAATTCCACAAATTCCTTCTAGAAAGCCTGAATTTGCACATTTTAGTCTTTAATTTTTTTCAAGGACTTCAGCCTGGTAAGTAGATGGTTTCAAAAATATGTCAGAACAGGATGGTTTTATGGTACCAATATGAAAACAAAGACACATGATGTACCACTGTTAGACTGATTACTTTTAAAATGAAACATTTATCTGTGATACACTTAATTAGTTTTTCATTTTTTTAAATGTGTTATTATCATTTTCCTCTTTTTCTGCATAATAAAATATAGCATAATGTTCTCAAAAGCACCTGGGGTTCAGGGGGATTGGGGTTGGGACATTTAGAGCTTATTCCAGCCACACCAGAAGTAAAGCAAGGCCCAAGTCCATTGAAGGGCCGACACAAGCACTGGGCCAGTTTGGGAATATAGTAGATAAGCTCATGGAGACACAGGAACAATGCGTCTGTAAGGCTGCAGTACATATCATGAAAGAAATAAAATCATTCACACAGAATCAATAAGCCCGAAGTTAAAAAGTTGTTAAAAATTTCTTTAAAAGTGCAACAAGACAATGCTCATTATTGTATGTTGGGCTGAACCCATTTTTCCAGTACATGATTATTGTGAGACAGAACTCACCTATAGTGGATATACTACAACTGCAATTGTCAAGTCAGAAGTTTTCTTTTTTTTTAGTTCTTTCTAATCATTCTGGTTAATATTTGAGAGGGGTTTGTTGTTTGTCATAACATAAGAAATTATTTAGGTTGGTAGGTTGACTCTGAACCACTTTCACAATTAGAAGACACATGAGTTCCTGCTTGATTGAATTTTTTGTCTAGAGTAAAACCGAGGAGCTATGGTATTTTATCGTAATTAATACATTTTGTGTGCAATATTTCACACCTTTTCATTGCTACCCTTGAAATGGTGTTACAGCATTAAGGGCCAGTGGAGCAAAAAAAAGTAGTGCTGTGCAAAAAAAAAGTAGTGTTCCCCTTAGTAATATATAATTTGTTAATAAAATGTTTCTAACAACCTTCACCTTTGTCTTTTTAAACAATTGCTTCCAATGTTCTATCATACGCTTAATGCTGGAAAAATATTGCAAACTGTAAATTGTGAAACTATCTTTATGCCTGGTACTGTAAGCCTGTTTCTGGCTGAGGGACTGGACCAACTGCCCCTGTACCGCTCTCCATACCCTTCTTTGTGTGTAAGCATGTGTAACATGAAGTTTCCAATTTAGCAATGGGGCTGGAAGGTCATTGTCTGTATTAAAATGGGAACTTTCTGTTAGAGCTTTTCTCAGTTGAGCCCTTGCAGCATATGCCACAGAAAAAGTACAAAAAAGTCCAGTACCACTTGCTTGTTGAATGGTAGACACAGTAATGCTTTGAAAATAAAGAAAGGAGGTCAATACTGTCAGCAATGCATCATTCACTAGACATTGTGCTACATCTTGATTTTCACCCACTGCTGAGGAGGACAACACTAAATTTGAAAAAGCCACCAAGAAAGTCTATGTGTACTCCTTCTACTTTGTGGAAAATAAACCATGTTATGGTGCTTCCACTTCAAAGAAGTGCAGAATTTAGACAGAAAGAATGTAGAAAAACTTGTTTAAATTGTTTTCTGGCCTTGTGCAAACCAGCAGACACCTGCCTGTATGTCAGTTAGTGGCGTTACTAGACAGGAAGTGTACATTTCGAGTTGCACGGTGAGTGTAGTCAGTGTATTCTTTCCATATTATTATGGCTTATCATTTTTAGTCTCATAGTTATTTCATTCTAAACTTCAGGTGATGCTCTTTCATTTTAGGCAGTTCTTAGGCAATGTATTTTTCTGAGCAGTGTGTGTTTACAAGGCCCTCAGTTTACTTAAGCTTTACATTAAAATGGTTGTATTTTATCAGATGATTACATCCATGGGTATCACAGTAATCTGATGCATTTCAAGACAGACCAGGCACCAGCTCCTCATTGTTTAATTAATTTTTTTGTGACACAAACATTTGGATGTGAGTGCTAGTAGGCTATGCACCCTAGGAACCAAGTTTCCCAAACTATTCTATAACATTTCAGTAATTATTTACCACTCTGATGCTGATCTTACTGATCATAAAATAAGTCATTACGATAGCAATTGACGAAAAGAATTCAAAATTAATTGCAGAATTATGGTATTTAAGGGTTCCTCTAGAGTGCCTCTTTCTCTTGCAAGATTTGGCTCAAAAATGAATCCGCACATCGTCATCTCATAACAGGCTTAAGTTTTGAGTTTGGTATTTTTCCATCCAGCCGTTTTAGTTCTAGACCATCCACAAGAAACTGTGACACACAGACACACACCCATCATCGAGATATCAATGTTTTTGGTATCAGGAGGTCCCTAAAACATTGAGATCTGTCGAAAACAGAATATCAAAATTTTTGATGAATCTAAAGCTTTTGTCCCCCCATAGATTATAGGTTATGGTGGGGGAGGGCGCAAAGCAAAAAGTGCATCAATCTCATTTCTCTATTAGGAAAAGTGGACAGAACTGATTAGTTATGTAAGTTAATATTTACATCAGATAAGCCTCTGCGGTGGGTTGGCACCCTGCCCGGGATTGGTTCCTGCCTTGTGCCCTGTGTTGGCTGGGATTGGCTCCAGCAGACCCCCGTGTCCCTGTGTTCGGATTCAGCGGGTTGGATAATAGATGGATGGATAAGTCTGCACACATAAAGGGAAACTTGGCTATATCCCCAACAGAATATTTGTGCTAAAAATGACACTGATCTCCACACTGTAAAATAAATAAAATGACTGTAAATTTACAGTACATTACTGGCTACTAATTGCATTACTTTCTCAGTATTTTACTGTATGATATTACTCTATATTCCAATAAAAATATAATACTATACAGTGACTTCACAATAAACTGGGCCACACAATTAATGTGATGTAACAGTACACTTTTGTTGAATTACAGTAGTTCCTGATTTTTTACATGGTAACTGTAACAGTAGTATAATTTAGTAGCCAGTAATTTACTGTAAATATACAAAATCAATGTTAGTAAAACCCAACTGACTGGAAAGAGAGACTTGTTGTCCCTATCTGGAAATGGAAGTGCGATTGCCTAGATTGCAGCAACTACAGGGGTATAACACTGCTCTCGGTGCCAGGTAAGGTCCTTGCTGGGGTCATCCTCAATAGCATCTGTGATCACTTGCTCACCTACTAAGTGACTGGAACAGTCTGGTTTTACACCTAAAATGTCTACCATCAACTGCATCCTGGCAGTGAGTGTTCTCATAGACTGAAAACGTGAATATCGATAGAGTTTCTTTGCAGCCTTTGTCGATTGTTGTAAAGCATTCAATTCAGTTAATCGTGCTGTCCTGTGGGACATCCTCAGACTTCACAGGATCCCTCCAAAGATGCTGAATGTCATGGCTGGCCTCTACACTGGTACTGTGAGTGCTGTGCAGAGAGGAGGTGAAACCTGTGTGTCTTTCCTGGTTGATTCTGGGGTTTGTCAGGGGTGTGTTCTTGCTCCTACTCCGTTCAATGCTTGCATTGGACTGGGTGTTGGGCAGGTTTGTGGGGTCCAGTGGCTGTGGGGGATTTGTTGGTGAAGAAAGATTCAATGATCTTGACTTTACCAAAGACACAGTGATTTTCATGGAATCAATGGAGGCTTTGATTGGGGCTCTCTATAGACTGAGCGAGGAGTCTGAGTGTATGGGTTTGTGAATGTCCTAGATAAAAGCCATGATCCAGACCTTTAATGACTCTTAGGCATAGCCATCAGCAGTGTATCTGTCTATGGAGAGAGTAATGACCGCATCGAGAGGTTTACTTACCTTGGTAGTGACATTCAGGTCTCTGGTGACTCTTCCTATGAAGTAAGTAGATGGATTGGGACAGCATGGGGGGGGATCATGAGATCGCTGGAAAGGGGTGTTTGGCCCTCTTGATATCTTTACAAAAGGATGAAGGATGAAGTCTTTAGAGTCCTGGTGCTTCCTGCTTTGCTATATGGTTGCGAGACATGGATGCTATCCAGTAACCTGGGATCAGCGCTTCCTGATTCATTTTACCCTCGCACCCCCTGTGACAGACGAGGACGATTTCGCACCCCCTTGGTTTGAGAAGAAGTATGAAAAAATATGAGGTTAACATAGAAAAACAGTTCACCAATTGAAGCTTTATCAATAATGGATACTTTATTCTCCATCAATAATTGTTTTGGTAAAGCCATACTCATTGTAATCCTCCTTCCATTTTCTAATTTTTTCACGACTAGCCATAATTAAATGAAAAAAGTAAGAGCGAAGTGACGGTGACTTATTTACATGACAGTTCAGTCATGCCATCTCTTCATTTCCTTTTGCTTAAACTGGAAAGACTCAGCTCTTTTAATATTTCCTCATAAGTCATTGTCTGCAGTCCTAGAATCAGCCTATCCATTCTTCTCTGGACTTTCTTCATTGCTTCTATGTCTTTTTTGTAGCCTGCAGACTACAACTGCACATAATACACCAAATGACTCCTTACCAGTGTGCTATAAAGCCTGAGCACAACCTTCTTGGATGGGTACTCTCCACATCGTGCTATACTGTATAACCTAACATTCTGTTAGCTTTCTTAAAGGCTTTTGAACACTGTCTGTCCACCATGAGTTCTAAATTCTTCCCATAAGGTGAATTTTCAGATCTCATATTTTGTATTCAAATCTCCAATTTTTACTTAATGCTTTACATTTATTTACATGCAATAATTTACATTTTCTTACATTAAATGTCATCTGCCACAAATTTTCAAACACCTTAATGCTGTCTTGATGTAGAATATTGCTCTTCTGATCATTATTAGTGCAATATACTGTATCAGTGCACATTCATTCAAAAAAGACAGAGGCTTTCAGCATAAGCAAGAGGATCATTTAGAACACATTTTTCTGGTGCATAATGCATACTGATCAAACAATGAATATAAAGAAATTACTTTTCTTGAGATTATTCATTTTTCAGCTAAAACTGTAATCAGAATGTTGCACATATAAAATTATTTCATTTGCAATGATCTAATTTCATATAAAATCAAATTAATCAACCAAAAGTTTTTATTCATGTTCTTTTTTTACAAACCTCTAGCATTTTGAGCTTGAAGAAGGTGTTTTAGTATTATGTTAAGGAAAGAAAAACAAGTCAGCAATTATTGGATGTATAAAATAAATGTGCAGATTTAGACATTCATTGCCAACAACACTATGATAATTTACATGAGGTAAACTTACTATGTGCTCATGAACATCAAATACATCATTTTTGCCAACTTAAAGTGGTACTTAGTTGAATTTGTACACATTTTATTTATTTTAGGAAGCGGACTGGCCTTCTTTTTAATCCTACTTTTCTGAATTTCTTTTAAATGCCACTAATGTAAAAAAATCTATTTTAGACATGTAGCTTTACAATGTCTGCTTCTAACAATCGCACTTGAAACACTACCCTTGATACCTTGTCTGCTCCTTCTCCACAGGAGCTTAAAATTTATGGAACAATGAAAGAGTAAAAGGTTGGCAGGAGACAGACATGACCAAAAGTAATCAGTCTTCCACAATTGTTTGTTTGCTTAATGCACCCTGGTGAGCCATTCCGGGCATTTTTTACTTGAGGCGTTAAAGTGATCACTTACTCAAGTAAAAAAAATACAAAATGTTAGAAATGTTGCTTTATGTAAATGTAAGATAATGAGGTGGGCAACAATTAAACATATACACTGTTAATTTTAATTAGTGAGGTATGTAAAATTATTTTGAAAAATTTAAGTCTATGGAATAGTTTTACTTCTGCAGCATGTCATAATATAAAATGACATTCTCAAACCTGACTAATCCAGTTCAGGGTTGTGGGTGTGGGTAAGTCAGACCTTATCTCTGCAGCACTGGGCACAAGGCAGGAAACAGCCCAGGACATGGTGCCAGTCCATTACAGACACCGTAAGTCATAGCTATTCATTTGCTTCTCCACACATCATTTATATAATTGTAATAAATTCCCCATAAAGTTCTAAAGTTACTCATTTTTTTATTCATGGCTTTTCTGAGCAAAGAAATGTCAAGGATCTAGGATTATACAATTTTGACTTGGAAGGTATTTTAAAAGAATAACAAATCATGATGGATCAAATGATTCTTTAAGAAAATATTTTAATATGAATTCTCCGAGGAATGCATTGAAAATGTGAAAAATATTAGATAAGAAAATTATGTTGTACATAGTGATACACAATGCGACACAATTTCTGTGGACAATAGAGCAACACTCCACCAGTCTTATTCAGGCAGCGGCAATGGCCCTTAAACTGCCATATAGTACGTTCTACTACAGCCCGAGCCCGGTCGTGGAGGTCATTATAACGTCGCTCTTTTTCAGTCAAGGGTTTGGCATATGGGGTGAGAAGCCATGTCTACAGAATGTACTGGCTGTCACCGAAGTAATCATGTTATATGGATACATCATACAGATAATCTACAAAATTGACCAAAGGGATAATATTAAATGTCTTATCTTACCAAGAAGCCAGCCATCACACACAACACCATTTTCAAGCTTGTTCCCAAAGCTACTATTTCTCAGGATGAATTAATCATGAGTTGAGCAATGCTATTTCACCACAACATTAATGAGACTCAATTTCACATCACAGATAATTTTCACATTAATAGAGTTTTAAATGCTTTCTATAAACATAAGCAGATTCATTCTGTGACAGTGCCTTTGACGCTGGGGGCCGCCAGTTTGCAAAACCAAGCAGAAAAGTGTGTATGCAAGGTGAGGGGCTGCCGTGAAAATGTGCGTGGTTTTAAGCCAAGTTTAGTTTTTATACATCTTGAAGTGAGTGTGTAAACGGACGTACGCAACATTTTTGTGCGTACACACTGTTTCTACATGAGGCCCCATGTCATTAGCATTAAGTAAAGACAGAATTTCACCACTAGCCTTTGTAAATGTCTCAAAAAAACAATAGTCTTCAACAACAATATCATTGGAATAAAATTTGAGGAGATCATTAATTATCTGTACTGAATTAGGCTCAAGAAAGTTTGTTGGGTTAAAGGTCACAAATTAAGTTTACTTCTTATAAAAGTCTGAGAAAAAATCTTTGAACTGCTGTGCAAAAACATCAAAGACATTATATAGTGGCTGTGTATTAAAGCAAGACTTACCTGGAAAACACCTGCAATAAGTCACAGCCACTTATCATTATTATTAACCAGCAGCCATACCACATGCATTTTAGAACCAGTAATCCACCTGAAGCTAAACATGTTTGGGCCTGGTCAGTATTTGGATGGGAGACTATCTAGAAAAAGCTGCTGGAAGAGGTGTTGGTGAGGCCAGCAGTGGCACTTTACCTCGTGGTCTCTTTGTGGATCCCAAAGCCTAGTGCAGTGTCAGGGACACTGTGCTGAAAAAAATGGCTCTGTCCTTGGGATGAGACATAAAACTGAGGTCTTCATTCTTTGTGGTCATAAAGGATCAGTTTACATCTTTTGTAAAGAGTACAATGTTTCCTGATGTCCTGCCTAAATTGCCCATCGCGGCCTGGTCATACTAGGCTCCTAAGCATCCCTCGTCTCTAATTGGCTAACTATCTCTCTGACCCATTCTCAACCTAATAACTAATGTGTACTGATCTTACTGACGCAAAATGTCTGCTGTTGCATCACGTAGGTAGATGCTGCACATTGGTGGTGGCTGAAGTGGCTTCACATTCTCTATTTTAAGCGTTTTGCGTGTTTTGAAATGTGATGTATATGTTACAGGTAAAGCCTGCAAATTGGATAAACCAAACATTATCCAGGTAAAGTTCACATCATCCAGCAGACCTGGATAAACCTAGCATCACCCAGGTAAAGTTTACATTATCCAGCACACCGAGGTAGAGCTAGACTAAAATATGAGTTTCTAACTTTATCCAGGTAATCTCTTTGGATAATGCAAGCTTTACTTGTGTAACCTGTAAAATATTCATGTAATGTTCAATTAGTAAATTTCCACACATGAATTGTAAAAGTGCATTCTCATATGTCAATTTATGTTGTTGGGCAATATAGTGATCCACTTATCCAAAATGGCCAAAGTGGTGTGAGGCCTCGAAAATGGCTAAGAAAGCAGGCATGATTCTCTGTCAATCTGCCCAGGGTGCACACAAAGACAGCCAGGGCCAAAATTAAAGTTCAAAAATATATTCTTAAATGTCCCAATTATATCAACAATGTCCAATTAGAAAAGGGATGGTTATAAATCCTAGGCTAGGAGATTAAATGGACAAACAAGAAAGCTTTATAAATAAAAGATTCATTTATAATTGCCTGGAATAACAAAAGAAAGCTTAAAGAACAGAAAGACACAAAAGGAGTTGCCTTACAAGAGCAATCCAGGAACAAACACAGACCCAATACACAATCCAAACAGAGTGCTCAAAAAACATAGCAAGAAGGTCCAAAATCCAATAATAAAAATAAGAAAAAACACAAAAGAATGCACCAACACCAAGCACATGCAATGTACTGCAAGATACTGCATTTCCCATGAGCTTTGGAACCACCCACAAAATACAAAGAATACAAATACAAATTGTCACGCGTATGGGGCAGTGCATAAACTCCAAGAATTGTTAAAAAAAAACACTTTATTAGACAACTTACAACAATTCCCTTTTAGTCACTGTCAAATTGCTTCCCTTGTGATTTCTAACATAGCAGCAAATTGTCTTCCTTCGGTCTCAATTTTAATCTCTCTATTATATAAAAAAAAATCTTGGGATGAGACCTTTTCAGAGAGACGAGATGTGACCTTCTCAGAAAGACACTTTCACATTATGCGAGACTAGACATTGTGGCAAGAGATTTGACCACGCCCGGGGTCAGAAAAGTAGAACGTCGTAAAGAATTCAAAAATGTTGGCACGATTAGAGATAATGGAAGCAGGAAAATTCAAAAGTCTCAAAAAAAATGATGGTAAAGATTATATTAGCAAACAAACAGAAAATATTACCCGGTGAAATAACAAAACAGTGAAAAGAAATTGAATAGTGTTTGAGGATGTCTGGGGGAGAAGAGAGACAAGGCAGTGAGACAAAAGGACAGCTGCTGTACAGGCTTTTAAATGTTCGAAGTGCCACACAAGATGCAGATCACGTAGTACAGCAGCAGCAGCCTGCCAGCAGCCAATCAAGCAATCGAGTAGGTAAAAAAAAACTGTAACTGTTTCCCATTGTATCACCGTTTAAGAGGGGTTTTGGAGGAGCAACCGGGTCTCCTTGGGGTGCGTTCAGCCCCCCTCTTCACAACAGCACGTAGTGCAGGTGGGGGGGGGGGGGGGAATGGGGGGGTTGGCGAGCAAAGTGAGCAGGGGGCTTTGTCCCCTAGTTGTTGGAAAAAAAAACAGGGAGCAAAATCTGCCAAATATGGGAGGTGTGCAGCAACAACCACATTTTTTTTAATGAAAACCACTTTGACTGATAATGTGGTATGTATTGGAGCACTGTCATGGTGCAGTGGTGTGTGTAGGTGCACTGCCATGGTGCAAAATGCTGTTTCACATGTACCACTGTTCAGGATGTTTTTCTTCCAGCAGATGCCTCAGTAGTTCAGTGTAATGTTATAATTAACAGTCTGTTCAAGGAAAAACTATTTACTAACAAGTTCATTAATACTGAAAAAAACACAATCGTCATTGTCTTGGTGTTGGATATAACCTGACAGAATTGTACAAAAAAAAAATTACCAAAGTCACCCGCCGACTGTAGAATAAATATCAGAAACATGCATTCGGTCAGCTAACCAAAATGAAACTTGACGGACTGATTAAATAGGCTGTAGGTATGCGATGCCTAGTGGCATAGTCTATAACTACTGTACACCCTACTCCCATGGTGTTGAACGATTTTGGGAATTTTTGGGTCCCCCAACGAAAACTGAATAATAAACTAAACTGACAAAAAAAAACATAATTATGTAAAGATAAACATAAATAACATCAATATTAGCTATAATAATTTCAAATAAATAAAAAAAAACAAAGTAATTTAAACATAAACTGGTGAGGGGACCCTGGCTTAAACACATAATATATAAAGAACAAAAATGTTATGATTTTGCTGGTTTTGTTACATCAGTTTATTATTTACTTTCATTTTGGTTTTATGGTTTTGGTAAATCAATTATTTGTTATTGTTTTCTTAGCTGCCAGTTTGTTTATCAACATTATGTGGACTTTGTTGTTAACAATGGGTTACTGTCGCTACTGTATCTCTTCATCACTGCAAGTATCAGAAAGTGACGTAACAGGTGTACTGGTAAAGCAGATGATGACTTGCTAATGTTGTTAAAGTTTGTGGATAAAAAGAATCATCTCTTTTTGTGTACAGTAGTTTCTTATGAACTTATGTCCTGGAATTATTGCAAGGCTTTCAGTTTTAAGTTTGATTTACATTTTGAATTTTGGTGCATGATTCTTACCTTTCCATGGTTTTATTTCTATCTCCTGGTTCCTTTTACTAGCCCTACTGGCATGCAATTGTTTTATCATTGGCATAACAATAAGAACATAACATAAAAAAGCTTTATTTAGAGATTCGAAAAGGAACAGGCATACAGTGTTTAATTGATGTTGGCTTATTTATAATATAACACAGATTTCTCATACACTCTCTGTAGCTCCACTGCTTAATCATTCCAGCTAAAGTTAAAATTCAAAATAAATTCTAACCATTTGCTGGTGCTTGGTTTGCAACTGGTGCTACCAAATGTCCATATTGTATGGGATTACATATCTAAATTACAGAAGTTATAACTTGAGGGTATTCACTCCATGTGTCATAACAAACTAGATAACAAAACAAATCAAAGGTGTCTGCCCTCCTAAATACTTCTTTACTAAAAAGCATATGTGACATGTAATACATTTTTTAATTTTTTACCTGAAATTGTTAGGGTGGTTTCTGCTTTGTCCTTGATGCTGCCAGGAAAGGGTCTACCCATCCATGACCCTGAAATGAATTAAGTGGGTTTGGGGATATTATGCTGTGTTTCATTTTTAGACTGTGAAATAAATTACAATAATTCAATAAATTAATTTAATCAATTCTACTTATTCCTCATGGTACAGTTTTTAAGATATAGCACAACACAAATTTCTTTGAAAATGATGGCTAATTGGACAAATACACATGTAAGCAATTAAAACAAGCAACAACAGATACAATCATCATTTGAAAGGTAACAGCAGCCTTCGCCAACTCAGGAGTCTTAAAAATGATCATTTACTGCTTTATTGACCAGGCAGATGACCTAAGACTCAAAGAAAGTCCATTAGTTACACTTGGGGAGCAGCATGTTACATCTGAAGGCCAGCAGATCAAACAAGAGATAAAAGATATGGATGATGTCTGCCCAGAATTGCCATCCTTCTTAAAGAAGGCCAGACTGCAGTGAGGCATAATGCTGATTTCAGAGCAGCTGCTTTATATGGCTCTTGTTCCTAAAAGTGTGTGATGAGAACCAGCAGATACAGACGAAATTTTAAATATTTTCAATTAATGAATAGTGAAAGTTTGGCAGGGTGGGTTAATACACAGACTCAGATCTACTTCAAGGGAAACATTGCCATCCATATGTTAGCTTCCGTTTTTTCACTCAGACTTTGGGGTGCTGTCAGTGATAGTCCTAAAGTATTATGAAGAGTTTTACAAGATTTGCTACCACACTTGTTTTGGTCAATTACTCCAGAAATTAATTAGCCTTTAATTCAAACAGAACATGTTAAGCTCAATCAGTGCACAGTCAACACCAGTTTATGAAATTACAGCATGCCAGTCTGTAATCCTACTCAGATCCTGAAAAGAGTGAGAGAAGAACTTAACATTATGGCAGCTATCACGAGCTTTATTACTACAGTCATTTATGTTGAGAATAGGCAAAAGGGGTCGTAGAACATACTTCTGTTGTGAAACCGTGTAAGCATAAGAATTGTGTTAAAGGAAACAAATGGAATGTACTCTCTTCAGCCTGTCAGTTTAAAAAAAAAATAATCTTCCAAAAAATGACCTTGTGATCCTAAAGGAGCTGAATATTGCTGCAAACAGCTGAATGCCTGTAAATTGACTGGTTTTAATTTGTGACCCAGTTTTCATTTTCTCTACTTCTGTTTTGCCTCAAACACAGATCCTCCTTCAACAGACAGACACCAAACATTCATGGGTATATCCATTAATTGTGTCAGAGGCAGGGTCGGTGCTTTAAATAATGCCGTCAAGGGACATTTTGCCCCCCCCCCCCCCATCCCCATCATAAAATTGGTTTGAGGCGATACACTAAATCACCACACAATATTGTGATACAGGTTTCACAAAACAATGCACCCACGATACAGTGAATCCTCATAGGAATGGACAAAATAATAAATAAATATAATATTTACCAAAAAAAAAGAATAGACAATAAAAATTGAAAGTCGTCTTTGACTAATTATAATTCTAAAAAAAATAATTTGGATTAGCTGCAGAAAACAGTATTTCCTAATATGTGCTGAAATGATTAAGATAAAATTAACTGTAGCAGAGCTTTATTTTATGTAAAATAACTGGAATAAAAGCAGTTAATAACAACAACATGCTGGTATCATGTAAAACCTTTAACTTTAGCTGGAGATTGTACAAGTTGCTGCAATCTCAACCAAACAGGAGTGTAAATTTAGAAAGAATGTAGTTTAATTAAACATAGTACAGTATGTGTTTAGCACTGTTACATTTATGGTGGGGCAGGGGGACAAAGCTGGGGGCAGTACCTGAAGTGGACATGCAATACTTTTGTGCCATACTCTCGAGCGCCCCAATACACAAACAGTTGATCAATGAGCTAGATGAGTTGAACTGACATCATATGCATGACACATGCCAGTACACTTGAAAACATTGAGAATATATAACTGATAAATATTGAGGAATGCTGGTACTCCATACTGATGTGTACTGGCCCACTTCAAGCGCTGGCTAAGGGTGATTAAAGGAGTGAAAACCAAGAATAGTTGTGAAAAGTGGCCAGTGGAGAAGATGAATGAAAAGATTAAAAAGTCAGTCAATCATTTAGTTTTGGGGAAATATGTGACCCAAGCATTGCTTTGCTTTTTCTAATTTCTTTGAAATGTGTTATTGAAACCGTGTGAAAGAACACATAGAGAGAACATTAGAACAACCTAGATGAGAGCAGGCCATTCATCCCAACAAAGCTCACCAGTCCTGTCCACTTAATTCTTCCAAAATAACATCAAGTCAAGTTTTGAAGGTCCCTAAAGTCATACTATCCACAACACTACTTGGTAACTTATTCCATGTGTCGAAGGCAGTTTGTGTAAAATAAAACCCCCAAATGTTTGTGCATAATTTACCCTTATCAAGTTTCCAACTGTGGTGCGATGCTCTTTATGAACACATTTTAAAATAATAGTCTGTACTAATTCATTTCATAATTTTAAACACTTCAATCATGTCTCCCCTTAATCTCCTTTTGTTTAAACTAAAAATCTCTTTTAATCTTTCCTCATAATTCATCTCATGTTGTCGTGGAATCTGCCTAATTGCTCTTCTATGGACTTTTTCTTGCGCTGCAATGTCCTTTTTGTAGCCTGGATACCAAAACTGCACACAGTACTCCAGATGAGGTCTAACCAGTGAGTTATAAAGCTTGAGCAGAACCTCCTTTGACTTGTATAACCTTTATTGAGAGAGTTCAGTATGGTTGTGAACAAGGGTTTTTCAGAATTCTACAATAGGCTTTGTACATCTTTGATCTTAATGGCTTAAATATGCTCCTTGAATTGATCACCAAATATCCCCCTGTGTTACTGATCTGCCTGGGTGTTGTTCCTATCTTGCAACCTGTGAAAGCTGGGATAGGCTCCAGCCGCCCTGCAACCCTTCCCTGCATTAGTAGGTTAGGGAGATGGATGGATGGATGGATGGACATATCCCAGTTTCACCAATGTACTTTCTTTATATTTTATGTAAAAAAAGGAAAAAATATGTTTTTGAACTAGTATGAGTTTGAGTGTTTAATATTAAATTTTCAAGAGGACCTGATATGGCTGTGTTCGTGGCAGCCTCACTTACATTTGAAAGTGTCTGGTGGATGTGAAGTGAACTAAGAACAAAAGAGTCAGACTGAGTTAGCTGGTCAATGGAAAGAAATCAAGGATGAATTAAGAAAAGGGATTATAGTCATAATAAATTATGCAACATTTTAAAATGTAATACGTCATTAAAATTATTATTACATATCTAAAATGTATTACAACACTACATGAGATACTGTGAAATAAATACTATATTACAAACTTCACAAACACAGTGTGTTTACTAAATTTTGCCTCAATTTTATTCTTACTTATTGTAAAATGTAGCAAACAAGGAAGATATTAGGGTTGGTATCCCCCACACTGGCCTGTTTAAGTGTCCGGATGACGAGAGACAAATTTATAGTGCCGAGAAGCTGTTCCACAATTGAACATCAATTTCTGGTGGAACTCTGGGTTATATACCAGTGTGACCGGAAGCGGCTTGACTTTGGCTGAAGTAACTTCATCAGTCCATCAGACTTTTCTACTTCTCAATACTAAGGAGGCAGATAGAACAAAAGTTAGCAGCAGTGTCACAATTAATTTCTTCCTAATATTTACCTGGCACTGATTCTTAAAGCACTCCCTTTGTCTGACACTACACTGAAGCAATCAATAAATAACAAGCAAACCATACCATATATTAGGTTGACATGCCCTTCATGATTGGTTCCTGCTTCCTCTAAGTTGCCAGAAGTATAGGCTCCCTATGACAATGAATACCAGAACGTTATGTGACAAATAACTAATGGGTGCAAACATCATTTTGTACATTTATTACTAAACAAAGGACAGTTGTACTAGGAAGCCTTTATTTTAAAGAGACACCAACCATCATTTTTATTGTTGTACTGAAAAAATCAGGTCATGGGCTTAATATGCCCCTTTTGTTGTAACTGGGCATGTTCATTTTTGATTCTCAGGTGACTGTTAATAGACGTTTATTGCAGAAATCAAACCTACAATATACTTTAGCTCATCACAACAATTGCAAAGTTTCATTTTCCTTCTAAAGTCTAATTAAAAAGTGTAGTCTTGAAAATATTCTTACATGAACAATTAATAATTATTTAAAATTTTGTAGCCAGCGTACAGAAACAGCCTTAGCAGGAGTCACTAGTGATGGATCTCTTTAACACAGGAAATGCTACTTTTTATGCTTATACACGGAAATGCTGCCTTTGAAGTGATTGACAACAACACTCCATTAAATAGGCTAAACATTTACTGCACATTCAACTTTTACATACTGTTGTTTCTTTGATAATGTAAATCCTACTTTTGAACTTTGTGTTATCGCTACAAATTTGAAAGTACTTCTCCATCTTCCTTATTTTTCACTCATGCTATACAGTGTTGTATATGGAGATCTGTACACATTCTTATCAAGTGTCTCAGAGTAGCAAAACGGTCCTAACTGGCTCAAAAATCTCAGAAATCTGGTCCTACTCTGAGGCATAGGTGTAAGAGCATTTTATCAGTTTTCCTAATATAGGAAACTACTCCTAACTTCACCAGGATTTAGGAGAGCTTGTGAGCTGTCATAACTTTCTAGAAGCTGCCAGAAAATTGAGTTTAGGCAGACGTCGGCACATACATCAAAGGAAAAGCAGAACTTTTCTGAAATGCTGGACCACTATGAGCTTGTAAAGAGATATTGATTTAACAGAGATGGAATAATTTCCATAACAAATCTTGTACATCACGCAATCACTCCATCTATAACAGGGGTCCTCAATTACAGTCCTGGAGGGCCGCAGTGGCTACAGGTTTTTATTCCAACTAGTTTCCTAATTAGAAAGCAGTCCATGCTAATAATGAAACTTGGTATTGAACTGTTTGGCTTGTTAACGCTTGCATTCTTTAATTGCACTGTAGAGTTTCCTTCTCTGAGAACATTATCTACGTGTTTTGTGGACCAGAATAGTTTTAAACTTAATGGTCCTTCCAATTCCCCATTCATTTCTAAACATTTTTATTACAAATACTTCATGGTAAGCACATGAGCTGGAGAACTGCTGGTTTATTGATTAACTGCATCTCATTATTAACTAATGGCTGATTAAGAAAACAGGCAACAATTAAAACTTAAATGCAGCTGCTAAAATCTAAAACAGGCAATTAAGTGTTCTGAATGGTAACAGGCAAGAGAGCTAAAATTAAGGCCAAAAAATACATTGCTTTAGTAGTAAATAAAAGGGTTCTAATTAAGAAATTGGTTAAAGTGAAAACCTATAGCCATAGCACACCTCCAGGACTGTAATTGAGGACCTCTGATCCATAAGATTAAGTCATGCGCTGTTGGCCAGAACGAAAGTGTTGGTAATGTTATGCTTTTTGGCAGTAAGGAAAATGCAGCTTTGCAATAGCAATGATTTGCATATGTCACAACCAACCATTTCTCAAATTCTGCACCAACGTTTCAAGTAATACACAGATTTATACACCACTCCACATGAGATAATATTAAAGCAAGCTGTATTCATGCAAATCACTGTTTTTCCTGGAGTTGTTGTTGTAATTGATAACATGTACATGAAGATCATTGCCTGAAGTGTGAATGGGCATTCGTATTTGAATTGCAATCAATATCTCAGTATCAATATACAGGTGTCCATGGACGCAAATTTTATTGTAGTAGCCAGCATATTACCCTAGAAGTACAGCTATAAATCATTTATTGTTAAAAAATACCAGTTATCAGGCATAACTCTCATTTGGTGTGTGTCTCAGTCAATCCATCATGGGGCTTAGTATTATTCTTGATGTTGTTGTGAAGTGACCCAGTTCAACGCATGACTCTAGAGTACTTCATGAGAGTGCCATACATCTTCTCTTTGAATGTAATCACATCCCTTTGAATATTATTATTATTATTATCTTTGTGATGAATCCTTAGCATTAGTATCAGAAAACCATAAGATCAAGACGTCTTTCATTCACAAATGTGAACTCCATTCCTTATCGGGAGTAGTTGTACAATGCTTCATGAGTACTTTTTATGGCCTACTTTGGGGTAGGATACATTCTTAGCATAGTCTGACCTTTAATGCAAGCCCTAGAAATAATTCTGATGCTTGATAAATACAGGCATTGATACCATATCTTGCTATTTGGAGTGATCATACAAAAGCATACTGATCATTTCAGTTCTCTCCCTGATGAATTTTGTCAGTTTTAAAGATTGCAAATTTTAAGTTACTTTTATTCTATTTGCTTAGAATTTTGGTTTAACGTCTGACTAAGATCTGTTCTTTAATTTGTATATTAGTTAGCCATAAAAATATAATTTCTCTGGATTAGAAATAATACAGAATTATGATAGTTTCTCACCTTTTGAAATGCAGGAACAAATATAGGAGAACTGCCTTACATTCAGGGAATCTGGATTATGTCTTGCATTCTACTGCTCTGCATTTATAACTGCAGAAGCAATGATCACAACAATAAAGTTAAAATACTATAACTTTCACTCCAGTTTCTTTAACCAGTAACACTTTGGTTTAAAGTGGTTTTTTATACCAATTTCTGTACTGCTTTGCATTTGAATCATACAAACATACCATGATTTAGATATCTCCACCAATATTACTGTTCTATATATACTGGATCAACTTTTCCATAATGTAAAAAGTGGTGAAAAACTTTTAGCCTTTACATCCTTAACTGTAGGACTTTTTTGAAAGGAGTCAGCAGGATGTGCGTCTGACTCATTTAGACAGCCCAGCAGGACTGCCTTTGTCACCATTAAAAACAAAGGTAGCCGTCACATTAGCTCAGCAACATAGTAATTAACAGCACACTTTGAGAATGGCTTTAAAAAGTAATCAACATTTCCTGTAACTTTTTGCTTGTTGTCTTGTGTTTTGCTGATTTAGAATGCATTTACATCAGTCATGACTGTAATAAATCCAGGCTCTTTTATCATCCCCCAAAAATTTAGATTTGTTATCCTTATAAAGGAAAAAAATCTGATTAATTCTTTATTAAAATTATGTTGTTTGCAGGTTCTGAATGACATGGCTTAAAGGGTATCAACCCAAATTATTACTGATACCTTTTATGTGGAATATGCCTTATTAAAAAGCATGTGCCCATTTAACACATGCAATCTGATAAAAATAGATTATTTTATTTTAATTATTTTATTCATACATCTCTCTTTTGTCTTTTCTTTTCCAAAGGTGTGTCACACACATGCACATAGGAGGCAGCTAAGGGGCTCAAATGAGGGAAATTCCATGCCGGGCCAGAGTGCATTAATCCTTTCTCTTTTACTCCTGCAGACCATTCTTGGGCAATTCCACCCGTCCCAAATGATGACACTTCCGGTTCTGACCTCAATTACATCACTTCTGGTTCCGACCCCGATGACATCACTTCCTCTGGCTTGCCTTAAATACCATTGTTTTCCATTATTTCCACTTTGAACTCCATGAAACCAGTTGCTTTATTTTGTCTGCAACCACCTACAATACTGTATATGGGGCGGCTACTCCAAACCTTTTTGTGACTTCTTCTTGTTCTTATTGTGACAGGTGATTCAGTTTGCAAGACAGACTTCTAGATGTAACTTTTTGATGTAACATATAATATTCTTAAACTTTAAACTTCATCTGTTTTGGTGTTAAGAGTGTCAAAATCTATCCTGGCAACACTTCTCCCAATACAGTACACAGCCTTGTACAGGACGCCAGTCCATTGAAAAGAAAGTGGATATAAGGGGTCCATAGTAAAGAGCAGATAAAGAAAAACATGTTTTCATCCATTACCTTACTGAGCATTTGTTTTGCCACTTTCTTAGTGAAGCTGACTTAGAAGAGTTTGAAACTGGGTTATATTTTTGCTATTACTATTTGCTATGATCATTTGATCCTTGCCAATAATTTTATTTCCTGTTTTGTTAGTGCTTTAACTCTGTCATGTGTGGTACATGGCCGGCCATTCATCCTGGCCAATACCCCCAGGCTGCCAGGTGGAGCCCTCCCTGCAGTATGGAGGTGCCCCGAATGCCAGCAGGAAATTATGGACAATGGAGTTTTTATCCACAGCCCTGCTGGATACTACGGGGGCCGCTAGAAGGCGCTGCAGGGAGGAGCAGCGGCTATTTGCCCTACACCCTAGAAGTACGTCTGAGTCACATGGACAAGAGGAATGACGTGCTTCCGGGTTGAAGAAAATGAGTTTTACCTGACCTGGAAGTGTTACCAGTCACATGGATCGAGACAGTAGAAACACTTCTGGGTCAAGGACTAAAAAGGGACTTTGGAGATCCCAGACATTGAGCTGAGCTGGGTGGAAGGGTGGCAACACATCTGGGAGAGGAGGTTTGGTTTTGTATTGATTATTGTGTATGGTTAATGAGTATTGTGGAGAGGAGGGTGCTTTGTGCACTGTTATTAATAATAAAGTCAACTTATTGGACTTTTATCTGGTGTCTGGAGTCAAGTCTGAGGGTTCAAGAGAGCGATAGCGCCCCCTATCTGTCACACATGTTAGGTCATTGTCATATCCTAGATTTTTTTTTCTTTGTAAGAAAATCATCCAAATGATTTGAAGTCTAAAACATATGAATAATTCTCAATCCTTCAATTTATTCTCTTCACTTTCCTTCTAAGTATTTAATTACATCAAACAGTGCATGATAAATACACACAAGTGTAAATGGAAACAAGCTAAATGGAAAAATGCTGGTTTATTTTGTCAGTTACATCGTATTGCTAATAATGAGCAATTAAAAACAGAATACATCACTATCACTAAAATAAGCAATAAGGGTTCAAAGTCTTAACAAGCAAGACAACTGAAATGAAGCAGAAGAGTTATTTGACTAATAAGTGCTTCTTATTAAGCAATTGGATTAGAACAAAAACTCACAGCAACTGCAGCCCTCCAGGAACAACTTTGCCCACCCTGGCTTAGGATTTAATAATACAAACAGGTCAGTGAAATGTGCAGTTTTTTATAGAAAAAGAAGGAAAACTAACATATAACATGTTTAGTTACTTTTTTGTCAGTAATGTAACTATCAGGAAAGGTCAGCTTAAGGAGCACAACCACAACACCATGAATCAGCTCAGGATCCTGGTTGGTAACCCCCCATCATGACACACGGTCCAGTCCCACCCTCTGGAAATGACCATCTATCTACTGCAGCCAGGTGTTACAATGCGTCCTCTTTGCCTGGTCTAGCCACTTGGGTCTTCAACAATGAGGATCCTGCAAGCCGAATCATCCTTGGGGAATCATGGCACATGGCCGTACTGCTGTAACTGACTCTCCATCACAATGCAGGTAATGTGCCTCATTCAGGACTCTGTGAGCAACCACTCACTTGATACAAAGTCAAACCAGTGTTACCAGAGGATTCTCTGAAGAGACATAGTTATGAAGGAGTCCAGTCTGTCACTGGATAGTGTCCATGTCTCACAACCATATAGCAAGACCAGAAGTACCAGGACTGTAAAGACTAGGACCTTCGTCATTTTGCATAGATATCAGGAGCACCGCACACCCCTTTCCAACGACCTTATGATCCCCCATTCTCTCTCAATCCATCTACTGACTTCATTGGGAGAGTCACCAGAGACATGAAAGCCACTGCCGAGGTGAGTAAACCTCTCAACAAGGTCGACACTCTCTCCGCAGACAGACACACTGCTGATGGCTGTGCCTACGAGGTCATTAAATGCCTGGATCTTAGTTTTTATCCAGGACACTTGCAAGCCCAAATACTTATACTCCAAGCATTGCAGAGTAGGAGCAAGAATAAACCCTTGACAAACCCTAGAATCAACTGGGAAAAACGCAGAGGTTCTGCCTCCACTCTGCACAGCACACACAGTACCGGTGTACAGGCCAGCCATGATATCCAGCAACCTTGAGGGGATCCCGCAAAGTCTCAGGATGTCCAACAAAGCAAATCGATAAATTCTGCAAAGAAACTCTGCTAAAATTCACATTTGCGCTCCATGAGAACCCTCAGTGCCAGGATGCAGTCGATAGTAGACTTCTTAGACATTAAGCCAGCCTGCTCCGGTCGCGGGTAGGTAAGCAAGTGATCACGGATTCTACTGAGGATGACCCTAGCAAGGGCCTTACCTGGCACCAAGAGTAGTGTTATCCCCCTGTAGTTGCTGCAATCCAGGTGAGCACCCTTCTCTTTCCATATAGGGATGACAAGTCCCGTTTTCCTGTCAGTTAAGATGACGCCCATCTTGAAATGTCAGGAAGACAGCCTTATCACCAGCCTGGAGAATTTCACCCTGGATACCACAGATCCCCACAGCCTTCCCTATCCATCAGCTGGTTCACCACCTGTGCAATCACAGTGAGACTGGGTGGTTTACAGCTAATTGGAGGATCAGCCTGAATCGCTGTGGACCCAGAGATATTTATTGTCTTAGCTGGAAGATCAGTTTTAAACAGCTGCTCAAAGAAGCCAGCCCAATGGGTCACAACTGCAGTGTCATCCATAAAGATCATTCCATGAACCACACTGACTGTGAATCCCCAAGGAACAGATTCAGATGTGTGTAATGCTTCGATTCCTCTGTAAGCAGGACGTGGGTCACTAGACCACAGATGGTGTGTCACTTGCTCACAGATTCCTCCAACAAACACCTCCTTGTCTGCCCTCAGAGCCATCACCGCTGTCTTTCTCAGTTCCCGGTACAGACCAGAGATGTCATCCTGCTGTGCACGACAACTCCTCTCTATGATATTCAGAGTTCCCTGTGAGATGAAACACTTCCTTCTGGTAACACTGGTGACACCAACACAACTCTCAGCAACCTTCAGGGTCTTTGTCATGGAAGGTCTCCCACATCACATTAGGATCGGCAGTCGCATCCAAGTCTGTAAGTTTCTCACACAAACTGCGTGCAAACTCGTCAGAATGTAACTATGTTACCTTTAAAACTAACACTCCTCACACTGCTGTAGAAACACTGGCTCCATGCTTGCTTTTGGATTCAGAGTGGCCAATTATGATGTTTGACTCTTTCTTGTACAGTTTAATGACATTGGAACGCTTTAGTAGAACTCCATAGGCAGACTTGTGCTTGTAAAATGTAGGTTTTTAAGAAACCAGGTTCCTGCTGTAACTGGGTTACTCACCTTATCCCAGTTTTATGAGTGTATATTCAGGTAAATACACTGATTAAGAAGTAGGGAAAAAGATAGAAACACAGGAAATGAAATAGGAACTGATAACAAAGTGCTAGGCAATCCTTGAGAAACAGGAAGAACCTGTAATCTGTGATAGGAGAAATCAATGGAGAAGCTAGGACATTTCTTGTTTAAAATTTCCCTTGTACTTTATGTTCTCCCTGTGGTTGTCTCTGCCTTGAACACTTTATTTGGAAATTAAATGCACCACTGTTTCAGTGATCTGTGTTTTGGCATTAATTCTGGAGTGGAAAAGTGCCAGGAGGATGCTCTCCATTTACAACCAATAACGTTTAACATCTGGAAGGAATTAATCTTTACTAGTAGGCCTTAAGGGCTTTAGTATTTGGTGTCATTATGCTCAGTTGTAATATTATTTATTTTCCTGTTAATTCAGTTTCTGAACCTACTTTTTCTATTATAGAGTTGTTAGGTGCTAGAGTCTATTCTAGCAGCATCGATACTACACAAGAATCAATCCATCATTGTGCCAGTTTATAAAAGGGAACATAACCAGTCTACCAGAAAAACAAGCATTCTGACAACAGGGCTCTTGATCTTTGAGGAACATAAGTCTTTTCACTAACAATAAGGTCACAATCATAACAATCTAAAACTAAATTCCTGTGACAACTCTCAGTTAATCTAATCAAGCCTCACACTGAACAAAAATATCAGGTGACCATAAACTGTAGCTAGATTGTTATCTGTGGGCTTTCCATCCACAAGATAATTGTGGACACAGTAAGGTCTGAAATAAATTAAAGACAAACAAGGGGCTAACCATGACACACACACTACAGGCCAACTTAGAATTATCAATTTAATGTAACATATCCAGGGGAAAGCTATGTGGACAAGAGAAACTGCAAACAAAGAAATACAGCGAGGACCATGTTGAAAATTGATCCAGTTTGTCAGAAGTTCTGTGGAAGCACTAAATTACTGCATCACTGTGCTAACCACCTTTTCATTTTGAAATATCTAGTACTTCCTTAGGAGACTGCATTCCCTTAATGTGGGAAGTGAAATCCTTCACATCTTCTACAACTCTGTGATGGCCAGTGTGATTACTATGCTGTGATGGTTTGGACTGATAACATCAAGAGAGACCCATCAAATCAACATCAATAATTAAAATGCTAGGCTCAGTAATAGAATGCAACCTGGAGCCCCTGCATGTAGTAGCAAATGAGAGAATTTAAACCAAACTGAGTGCCATAATGAAGAATGTTGCATCTCCTCACTCTGACACACTAACACTGAGTTTTTTCAACCAACAAATTATTCAACAGAAGTGTGTCAAGAAACAATACTATGGCTCCTTCATACCTTCTGCAATACGTCTGCATAATGCCTCACTGTGACTGCCAAGCCAGAGGCTCTTTTCTTTCATTTTAAGTTATTCTGGAGTATGTTCAGACCAGAGTGTGCATGTCTATATATTTATCTATTTTGGCATTTATTTTTTTAAAGAGCTTCTGTAAAATGCCCAGACAGACAGGTTCTGCCTGCCTGTCTGTCTGTCTAAACTGATGTATGCATATTTTCATACTGCTGCTATTAAATGGATGTTCTATTAATGTCTGTGCTATTTCCAATCTCTTATTTTAGCTTTTATTAATGACTTTGACTTTGTTTCGGTTATCTTTACTCACTTTTTTACTGACTCACCTGCATTTTAGAGCTTTTCCTGAACCTCCATGTTGCATATTATTAGATCCTTGCTAAACCTATTGATTTTTGATCTCAGTCTATCTGTGTGTCAAGCAGTAATTGTGTCCATCAGCAGCAGAGCTTGATGTTCTCTGTGAGCAGCACGTGTCTACCTGTTTCCTTATACCTGCATGCCATTATTTTTGATGATGTATGCGTGTAACTCACTATTTTAAGTTATTTCTATTATAAATTATCCATTACGTATATATATTTTAAAAGAAATATGACCTTATATTTTAAAACAATATTGTGCGTTAAATAACTCCAAAATAAATATGTTATAATTCAATACCTAGTACCTTTCGAACCATGTGCAATTTTCCATTCTATGAATGGATATTGCTTTTAGAATCAATGACATATCAATCTGGCATTGGTGTTTTCGTTTCATCTGACATTGATTATGTTTTAATCAATCAATCAATCACTTAATGTAAAGTGTCCTGCTCAGTAATACATACCTCATTGTCATGAATCACACCAATGTGTGCATAGAAACATACTGTATTCCCAAAAAAGATCTAGGAGATATCATGTTCAAAAAAGATGTGAAACAAGCTAAAATAGAAAATGGGAAGACAAAACAATTAGTAAACTCAGCCAAAATTCAAACAAATGTTAAAGGTGAGAAAAAAGATCTTAAAAAAACAAATGTGGGAAGTCATGGCCTTACTGTAAACATCAGATATGAAAAAGCTAGAAATTTGGAAACTACTGATGTTGGACCCGGAGAAGTAATGTCATAAAACAAGCCAGGTTATGAAGCCAAAAGACAAGAAAATGATCATCAGAGCCCAATCTTAGTTGAAAAACACACTTCCAAGAGCTAGGTACTTGCAAGTTTGTTTTAAAACATATCCAGAAACTCAAACACTCAACATAGCGCAACAGCAGCTTAAATAGCTTTGGCCTGCTGATGTGAAGCAGCAAGACTTGTCAGCGTAAAGAAACTGTAAATTAAACAAAATGGTACTTTGAAAAAACAAAATAATGAAAAATAAAAAAAAAAACACTGAAGCTAAGACCAAATGCCAAATGCCAAAAAATAAATATATATTTTAAAAAATCTGGAATTATAACACACTGTTCTCACAGCTAGTAGAGCCAGAGAACTAGAAAGAAGCCCCATACTGCTGATTCATCTGTACAGAGTTCATTATTAGTACATGTTATATACTGTTTTACTTGCGTTAAGCAAGTAAAACCAGCAATGAAAAAAGCAAACATGTGACATATAAAGGGTTTTTAATATCAAGTAAGGGTACATATTTTTGGGATGATACGCAGGACTATCTTGGGAAATAAGAAACATCTGGTCACCATAGTCATAATCCTTGTTACACTTAATGTACTTAATGTCTCTCTTTTAGGTTATTGAAACTTCAGTAACAAGAGTCCTAAACTATAAATTAACTAGTACCAAGTGCAAGACTTACCTCCTACCTATTAGCATTTAAAATAAGGATGGAGACCAGCTACATTAAAATAGACTACTCCTAGAGGTGATACTAATTGAAAACTGTGGCATTTTGAATGTCTAATTGATCATCGTTGTGATAACTTTCACGATTTCACAATGGAGTTTTTACAATGGATTGGAGACTAAGACATCCTGACATGCTGATGTCATCCTTGCAAATGAAAAAGAAGTGGCTGAGAGTTTTTGTGGTCTGTGGCATAAGCATTAATTAAAAAATACGTTTTGTGTCTAAAAATTTGTGTTTTGGTTGCTGCTTAAGAGCCATGCTGGAATTTTTAAAGCTTATTTTTCCCTTTAGAAGGTTTTTTTTTTTTTTTTTTGCCTGCACAGGAGCAACAGCAGATGAGAAGGGGAGCGTTTGGAAAAGTTACTTGTACTTGTTCTTGTTCTTGTTCTTGTTATTTATTTCAGAATAATGTCTGCAAGGCAGTGCACTAAGCAGAAGTAGCTGACACCAGCATCTCTGTAAGTAAATAACCGGCACTGTAGCAGCGAATGGTTAAAAATAACAGAAACAATGATTCCTTAGAGGGAAGAAAGCCATAGCTGACTTCAAAGAAAGAGCTGGTAAAGAGAAGGGCTTTGCGGTATATAGGTAGATAAGTAGCATTACGGTGCTGATCAGGCACAAGCGTCTGTAGCAACAAACAAGACTGGAAGACATTAACAGACCCCCGTGACCCTGTGTTCGGATTCAGTGGGTTGGAAAATGGATGAATGTATATTCAGTAAGTGAGATTTTCTAGATTGAACTGTTCTTAGCAATCAGGAAGGCAGAGTAGTTAAGGGGACATACAGCGTAAGGATTCATCAATACGAAGAAATAAAAGTAGTGCAAGTGGAGAGCTTTTAAGTAATGAAAAAGAGGGGTGCAGAGTTAGAACAGAGAAAAGTAAAGTTAACCTCATAGAAAGACAAACAGCAGGCAGTCAAGGGAGAGAATATTGGACAGAGGTTAAGAGGGAAGAATGAGTAAATTAACTGTAGCAGATCTTTAATCTATTTTTTAAATTATTTTTTCCCCAGAAAGAGAGAGTAGTGATAGACTCAGTGATTAGGGGAAATGAAGCACTGGTTTGCTCCAGAGATAGAAAATTTCACGCAATGTGTTGTCTTCCAGGTGCACAAGTGGGAGAACCCCTGGAAGGGATGATAGGCTCTAGGTCAGAGCGGAAGTAGATCCAGTTGTCATTGTTCATGTTGGAACAAATGACATACATAAAATTAGTCTTTCAGTTTTGCGATCCAAATTTAAAGAGTAAGGCGACAGATTGAGGAGCAGAACTGACAAGGTAGTCTTCTCTGAAGTTTAACTCAGTCCAGGTAAGATTGTGGAGATTAGAAGGCTTAGTGGTAGCTTACTGTACATCTTGGTGTAGGGCAGAAAGGTTTAGGTTTATGGGACTCCTTTTGGAACAGATTGGGACCTGTTCAGCCACAACAGGTTACATCTGAACTAGAGGGGAACCAATGTGTTAGGGAGGCATATGAGTAGTCGAGGATTATTTTAATTAGGGTATGCGGGTCGAGGGGAGTTAAGGACAGGCCATGTTTAGAATTGTATATAAAAGAACAAACAATAGTGTAAAAATAAAAATGCAGAATAATGTAAATTCTGTCCAACAATTAAATGCAAAAGTAGTATGAGTAACACATTAAAAATAGCTTGCCTTAATGCTAGAAGTATCAAAAATAAAACAAGTGAGTTGGAGTTATATGTAGCGGAGTATAATTAGGATATTATAGCAATAATAGAAACTTGGCTAAATAAAAAAGACAGAAATGAGTATAATATAGAGGGATACACAATTTTTAGGAAGGATGGATAGAATAGAAAAGGAGATGGAATTGCTGTTTATGTTAAAAATGTTTCACATATAATGCAGGACAGGTACATACCTACATTTGGAATTAGTAGAAAATTTAAAAAAATCTTTAGTGGATTAATAAGGCATTGAAAAAGAAGCTGCAAAGAAAAAAAATACAGCTGTATAAGATTAATGCAAATTGTAGGGTGTATGAGAATTTGGGGGCAACAATTAAGAAGGATAATAGAAAAGCTAAAAGACTGTTAGAGAGAAATATAGCAGATAAGGTGAAATATGACCCAAACACATTCTTCAGTATTTTTGTAGTAGAATAATAGTCAAGGAGGAGGTGAAATGCACCAGGTATAGTAAAGGAGAATTTAAAATACAAACAATGGAATAGCAGATGTTCTAAACTTTTCTGAGGTCATCACATGTGAGGAAGTAAATAACCTCCCAGCGGTAAAAGGGACAACTAAGGAGGTACTGAGTGATTTGGAAATTGTAGAGGGAGAAGTACTGCTTAGATTAAATAGGCTGAAATTAAACCATTCACCAAGACCAGATAATATTTATTCTTGAGTTCTTAAGGAGGTTAGCGAGTACATGTATAAACCCTTGACAAATATTTTAGGAAGTCGCTGCAGACTGTGGAAATTCCAAAGAACTGGAAAATAGCAACTATTATCCTGTTATATAAAAAGGGTGACTGGACATATCCAAGCAAGAATAGGCCAGTAAGCTTAACGTGTATCTCAGGGAAATTGATTAAGGATTGGAATTATTAAGGGAAATACTGAGCAACACATTGCAGGAACAGGAGTTTTACTGAACAGTCAGAATGGGTTCAGAAGAAGAGGGGTCTTTTTTTAACAACCATTCTAAAATTCTATGATGAAGCAACAAAAGGATATGATCAAAGTGGTGCATATATTATTTATATTTACTTTCAGAAAGCATTTGATAATGTGCATGAGAGTTTGGGCATCAAACTAAAAGAAGTGGGAGGTATTGTTTGTACTTATGATGGATGGAAAATTGGAGAGGATTATGGTTCAAGGAGCCATATTAGAATTGGCTGACATTAAGAGTGGTGTTCCATAGGTGTAGGTGATATGGCTGCTGCTATTATTAAGTTATATAAATGATTTGGATAAAAATATACGCAACAAGCTGGTTAAGCTTGCAGATGATACCCAGCTGGGTGGATTGGCAGTTAATCAGGCAATCAGGCTTTGGCAGATTTGTGGCAGATGAAATTTTGTAACAATTCAGCCCGCCAGACTGACATGGGATGATTGTTACTGCTAACCTGTCCTACTTTGCGGCAGATGATAAAAAGAATAGGCCAATATCTCACCCTGTAGAGCCTCCTTGTACACATGTTATTTTAAAATGTTCAGTCAAACCTGATGACTGAGCATTTACAGTCCAAGACAAAAAAAAAAACTAGTGATCAATATCCATAAACACGAGGAATATATTACATCAAAGAAAAGACAGGAGGAAAAAAAAAACCCATAACAATCTCTTTCATCTGCCCCCCAACCCAAAATAACCCTTATATGTGCCGATACAAAAAAATATCTACATACAATACGAATATCACTCCCCCGTTCCCCTTCCAGAGCTCACATGTAAGTCCACAGTTCCAGCCCCTGTGGGCAGCAGGTGAAACAAAGAGTACTACTGGATGCTGACATTGTGACAACACAACGTATAACTGCCCGTGAGTGAATATCGTTTCTTTCTCTATACACAAACTGTGTCTGACAATAGCATTCACACAAATGAGAAATGATTGAACCGTGTGCATGGTTGTAAATGTTTTAGATGTGGGCAGGACTTTTCCAAATCTCTTTGCTAAAGTCTTGTCTTGCGGGGCTTGAAATTTTCTCTTGTGGGATTTCACTTTCACCAAACAACAAATCTTTTAATTCTCACGGATACGCTTTTCATTGAGAAGAAACACTACTTTTCCCTGATAGACGATCTACAAGTCCAAATTAAAGTTTAAATCTGAACAATATATTTGATCTCTTTTCGTTGTTCCATTATTTCACCGAGTAACAATTTCCGTTTGATTGCACCAATGTGATTGTTACTATCATTTTTTTGAGACTTCCATTATCTCTAACCTGCTCTGCATGTGTATCGAGCCAACATTTTTTAATTCTTTACGACATTCTACTTTGTCATCTACTCTTTGACTTTTATTTCTGGCCCCGGGCATGGTTAAATCTCTTGGCACAAAGTCTTGTCTCGCGGGACATGAAAGTGTCTCTCTGAGAAGGTCACGTCTCGACTCTCTTCCCCAGATTTTTTTATTATAATAGAGAGATATCTAATCCTCCGCATGAATACTTTCTAACACATTGTCAAGATTTGCTGTTTGGATTTCTTCATTACTATAACTAATCTCTTGACTCATTTATTATTCCTGAGGCAGCAGCCATTGCAGACAACTAGACAGTCAAAGTTTGGCATCATGTTTAGATAAAACTATTTTCCAGTTACACAGAATAAGACCTACATCTTGGATTGCTTGACCAAAAACAGTTTTCAGCAAACCAGAATGAAATGCCAACTTTGTCAAACTAGCATCATACCCCATCAGATGTCAGCACATATTGTAAAAGTGAAATAATTTGTTGAAGAAGGAGATCTGCACAATAGTGGAAGTGCAAAAACCTGTTAATCAAGACACACTAGCATGGTAATACTACATGTCAACATTGTGAGGTGATATAGAGTTAAGTGCTGTAGGTAGTTAGAAATTTAAGAATGGATAATTATTTAGTAAGCTAGATGTGTGATGTTAGTTTAATAAGAATTACAAATATGAAATTGCAAAGAATAACTGTAGGAAGAGCAGATGCAGTATAATAAATGTGAGAAACCATGCATGAGAACTAATCCTATGACATGTATGTCCTTTCCACTAAATAAATTACACAGATCCCTGCAGTATTCAATACTTGCAACTGCTTTTGATTTCAAGGCATATTGGACTGTATTCCTATATAAACAAACATTCTTCAAATACAATTTTTACTTGAGACAAACTTCACCTGGCAAGTAGCCTACATTCTAGCAGAAGCCAAAAATGTCTTTAGTCATATGTTGTATTTTCACAGCAAAAAATTTTAATAGTGTACTTAGATTCTCATTTTGGATCTGTACTAGATAGATAGATAGATAGATAGATAGATAGATAGATAGATAGATAG
>JANRMT010062842.1:2348044-2390944 GCA_026402145.1 Polypterus bichir lapradei | reverse complement strand
TAGATAGATAGATAGATAGATAGATAGATAGATAGATAGATAGATAGATAGTGTATAGAAAGGTGACACTGGATTGATGTCCTAGCCAGAAATGGGGTAAGTAGTGTTCCCTTTCCCCAACAGGTCTATTAAATGGCAGTGGAGACAGCCTTCCAAGAGACCTTTTTAATGTGATATGATAGTCTCACCACATAGAGTGAATGGAAAGGACCTTTTCTTAAGCTATGCTTATGTGTCAATCAATATGAGTGTTGCATTGTTGCAGTTTAATTTTAACAAGATGCTGCCCCATCCAGCATTTAATTTCTTCAAGGCAAGTCATAAGCTACGAAATCTTTAATGAATATCTAGTTAACACTGAAAAAGTGTTAAAAACGATAACCCAACATAAAGCTACATAATTTTACCAAAGAAAAGCAAGTAGATACAGAAATCCAGAGGGCTAAGAACAGATCCTTGAGGAAAAGCTTGTGTGCCTAGTGCTAAGCTGTACCTGTGGTGTTCAAGACTAATAAACTGCTTCCTGTTAGTTAAGTAGGACTTATAAAAAGTGCTACACCTGAAGCTGGGCTTAAAGGGCTACATCAGTTTATTTGAAGTTAAATAACTGGCAAGTTGAGAAATTTAGATAAAAAAGGTAAATGAAAAATAGGTCAAAAATGGTTCAGATTGTCAATGTCAACATCTGACCTTTTAACATTTGAAATACCAAAAAATGTTCAAAACACAGTATTCTGAATTTTTCTTAATGGTTTTAAAATAAATATTAAAAACCACAACCATACAGTAGCTAAAAATATATCTGAAAATTACATGAATGGGTGAACAGATGGAAGGACAATTTAAAAATATAATTTTGTTACCTATTCATTGGAAACAGGGTTTAGCAGTGTTCTTATTCCAGTTAATAAACATGTAGTCATTGTTTTTCAGTTTAGTCTCCCATGTATCATTGTGTAAATGAATATCCTCGGCCAATACATACAAGGCTTATATGAAGTCACTCAGTGAGAAGAGCTGTATTTCGGCTGAAGCTGTGCATTTTATTAAGTTACATTAATACTACATTCAGGCCATTAAAAACACTTATGGCACCTGTGTTCCTGTTTTTGCAAATTTGTTGATTTGAATAGCCTTACCTTCTTACTTCGTTCACTCTAAATCTTCCTTAGTTGTTTTATGAAAAAATTCATCAGCTTTAAAAATATTCTGTTCTTCCAAGTAGAAACCCATACCTGTTTCAAGCCTATCTTAGTTTACTTGGAGTTATGTTTCTGAATCAGTACAACATAATGCCACATTCAGCATAGTTTGTTCACAATGTGTCCTGGTGCTCATACTATACCTGAGAATCAATCTGTGTTATCTGGTGGGTGTTCTTTTCAAAACTGGACAATGATTTGACTGACTACTAGCATGACTCTGGTACATTTTAAAAACTGTAGTTCAGGCAACATTTAAAATATGTCTTATTTTTGAGGTGTGTTAGTCACATGCGAAAGCGGAGAGGTACAAAGTCAAAGACAATACCTGGCTCATCAACAGGATAGCCTTAACTAAAGACAATAGTCACCCAACAATTAATTTCCAACTTTCTCTAAAGTGCAATTCACACTCCTTTGACCTTCCATTGTCATCTTCTTATATAGTTGCACTATCTCCTGACAGTTGGAGGTTGTCTTCCACCTCCAAATTTCAGACTCGGGGAACTATTATGGGGCATATCTATTTATGTCCTTCTCAACTATTTAGATTCATGTGAACACTGAATTAAACTCCTGGGGTCAGAGATCACCTTCAAGAATCCTGAGCCTACCATACAGAAACACTGTAAGAAGTACCCTGAGTGCTCTGCATCTTACTTGAGATGGTTTGATATTTATATTGTCTTTCCTTCTCATTTAGCCTTGTTGGTTGTTATTTTTTGGCTTGTTTACACATATTACTGCAATATTATATACTTAAAAGATGGGCACTTCTTAATAACTTTGGTGTTTTGCTATTTTCTTTTTTGTTTCTATTACTGCCATCTGATCAATGTACCCTGCGGTCGCATTTGATGTTGGGAAGAATGTGCATACTCTAACTTTTGACCAGATCCACTACATCTAATCCTCTTGGATTAACAAGATAACAATAATGAATTACTTGTGTTTTTTTAAATGCCCTGTGGGTGCTAGGTAGTCTTTTGGTTCTGGAACCCCTGTATATTTATTTTCTCCATCATCTCACTGGCTGGAGTTTTTGCTTTCTTCTCCTTCCTGGTCATTAGACCCTAGCATCAGACTGTGTTGTTTACAATTATAGCCTTTAGAGACTTAAAAGCTGGGTTTGGTTTATGTAAATTTATGCTTAGGGACTGCGGATTTCTTATTTGTACTGAGTACGTTTGTATTTATGTTTCTCTATTTTGTTGTTTGTAATTTAGTTCTTTTTTAACCTCTTGTAAAGAAATTTGAACTACAATTTTTGTATTAAAATATGCTATATAAATGAATGTTTTTTGTTGTTGTTTTTCACTGTAAACACTTCACTTGTGGCATGGTTACTCTGGTACAGTACAGGATGGTAAAATACAGTAATTATAATCTTTAAGAATAGATATTTCTCAAATTACATACAAACAAGAGATCACTTCAGATTTTTTCTTGCAAAGGTTTTTCTTATTTTTTTAAAAGAACATTTTCAGAAAATGATACATAATTGTTCTTTCTTGTATTTACCTACCCTTTCCTCTAAGTACTCCTTTAATATTTTGTTATTCATTGTTTTAAATTTTTGTATTGCAAAATACAAAAATTAAGAGGGAAAACAAACTTGCCTGTATTAAGTTGTAATTTCTTCCAGTTATGTTCCATAATTCCTTATTTTCTACTGTTTTCTCAGTTTGTTTTATTATTATTTTTATTTAACATTAATCTTATAATCTTATTGTTCAGCAGCATAGTGGCACAGTGGTTAGTGTTGTTACAGCACAGGTCCAGTATCCTAGGATCTTGCCTGTGAAGAGTTGGCATTTTCTTAACATTTTCTGTGAATACAACCCACATCACAAAGACCTGAAATTTAGGTTATCTAGCAGCTTATGATATGAGGAGGTCTTCCCTACATTGGACTAACACACTGTCCAAAATTAGTCTCAATGTTGTGGCAAATACTACTAGGCAAGTCTGTGATTACCAGTGGTAATAAATTTGAAATTGTAGTATTAGTAGATGGCTGAATGTATGGATTATTTTTGAAAATCATCAGCAAATTTTGTATGCTGAGCCCTGAATAAATGTGATGTAGAGAAAACGTAACTAGTGTTTATAGTATATATGAGGACTTGTCATCTCTTCAATTTCCTCTAACTTTAAGAGACAATTTAGTAAAAAATGTCAACTCAACCACTATAAAGAAATGTATACTGTAACTGTCTCAGCATCTCAGCACCAGATGTTAAAATTAAAAATTTAATACATCTGACTTATCATCCATTTTATATGAAAATTGGAATCTGACAGCAACCAGCCCTGGGTAGAGCGCTGTTGCAAATATAAGAAAATAAAGCAAATGATACAGCTCTAAGAAAGTTGACCAAAGCACACGGTCATTTGCCCAATTACTGCATGTGATGAGCACTTTAAAGATTCTTAGCTGCCAGCACCACATTTTGTTCCTTGTAATATGGTGCTAAAACCAGTATAAAATGTGAATTTTAAACTGCATAGAGCACTTACCCCCTAGCATCTTGTGGTTTCTATGGAATGCAAATATCCAGACAAAAGGAAGCCCATCTCGTCTTTAATTAAATGTACTAAGTTTTTTAGGGAGCCTAAAGAATACTATTTGTTCTGTTCCCTTGTGAGACTACAGAATTTAATGAAGTCGTTCAATGCAGTTCAACAAAAACATATAAAGAACATGGATTCTTGCATAAAATCTTTATATTTTGTGACATATCTAATCAGACACATTTATGATTTTACAGGGAAAAATGTCCCTGTCTAGCGCTTTCACCTCTTACATGTCTGTAGCCCATCCACATCAACATTCACATATAAAGTAAATCTATCTTATACTTCAGTATAAAATCTGAGATTACATTATTATTTTGTTGGGAATTAATCAAAATGACACATTTCATTGATCACCCATTTTTTCAGCCTCCTGAGCTGTAAGTACTGTTAGTAAAATATAGATATTATCCTACAGTCAATTTTACCTGTCTTAAGCGGAACATCAATGCAATGGCTAGCATTATAACCTTAGAACAAAAGAATGTTTAGTACAGTCTTGAACTTGAGAACCTTCTTATCCATATACACTGTAGCATTTTTTTTGCTTAAGTTGACTTAGGTTCATGGAAGTTCAACTTGGAAACTATTGAAATGATTTGTGAAAAAAAATCTCATTTTAAATAAATCTAATTTGAATAGTATAATTCTTCGATTCAATTTTCTTAAGCACAAGAATAAATGCTACCCTTCACAATTTTCCATAGATCTGTTACATTTGAGCAAACGGGTCTTCAAATCACAAACTCTTATCAATACATGTCTTTTGGCAATGAGAAGATCCCAGATACTGAACGTAAAAGCCTTGTGAACACGTGAAGAATGTATAAAGACCTCACACAACGTGACTGACTCCATAATCAAATCTACGATTCAAGCATTGTGAGGTATCGCGAGCTGGTTTTAACTGATATAAAGTTAACAATTTATTTCAAGATAAATGTCACTCAGGAAAAAATGTGAGGAGCCTCCATTTACCCATGGGAAAATTCTAATTTGTATTGTGGCCTGTCAATGACTTTAATGAATTCCAGTGCCTTTCAAATTTTAGAAAACAGATGTGCATTGTCAGTGCTGAATTGATTTTTGCAAATGATCTGGGTCGGGTCAGTAAGTTTTATTTGATTTCTTTAAACTGTCTTGCTCTGTCACTAACCTAATAAAACAAGGTAAACAAGAGGAAGTGAAATGAGCCCTAGGATTACGTGCTACTTAAGGAATTTGAGTGATTGCTAGCTTCTGCCTATGGTACATATTAGAGCAAGTTGCCTCACAAATCTTGACCTCTAAAATGCAAAGTTTACTTGTTTTTCTGTTTAATCTTTGAATTTCTTGTTATTTACTCAGATTGTTTTAGTATCTCATTCATTATCTTCCTAAAACAATGGCAGATTATGTACTCTAATTGCATTGTTTTAGAACTCTGCTTTCAATATTGTATACACATTTCTTTATTTTTCACAGATGCTCCACGATTGTTTGTATTCAGTATTTAATTCTACATTGGGGAGTTTCATTATAATTTGCATTAAAAGGTTCTTTGTGCATTTACTTAGATTTTTTTTAGAATCTGATTCTATATCTTTTGTTATCCCATGTGACTAGACTTATCTTTTTTATTTAATGCTGGAGTTACATACACTTACTTATATTTTGCAGGCATTTCAGCAGTTCAAAATGCAACCTATTTGCAAGCAAAATTAAAATTACTTTGATGCAAACATATGGAAACTTGTGACTTATCAGAAAGTCAAATGTACCGCAAAAGCAAGAAAGCTGAAAAAATAGAAGTACTTGAGTATCAAAAGGAAAATGTGACATTATCATGATTTAAAGATATAAAACAAGTTTATATCTAAGTCTGACATCAAGCCCACATTCATAACTGAGGCATGATGAATAAATACTGTAGGTAAGAAAGTTCATGTAATAATGGAGTGGAGTGATGGTTCTGAGGCTAAGGATCCGCGCTGGCATTCTGAAGGTTGCCGGTTTGAATCCCCGTCACTGCCAAAAAGAGATGCTAATCTGCTAGGTCCTTGAGCAAGACCCTTAACCTTCAATTACTTCAGGGGTGCTGTACAATGGCTGAGCCTGCGCTCTGACCCCAAGGGGTATGGAAAAAAGATGCATTTCACTGCATGTTGTCCTGTATAACTATGTATGTGACAATAAATAAAGAATTATTAATAGTGCTTTCCCTACAGATTTTTTTGTTAGTAGATACTGTTGGTTGTTGAAGGAGTGAATGGCATTGATAAATAAGTTAATGACAATTGCAATAAAAGTGTGAAGTAATATGAAGAAGGTCTTCTTGTAATTAAAATGAATACAAACACATTTTTAATTGAATTTCAATAAAAGTGTACCCCCAATAGAGGTGGACATACAAATACCAAATTCACAAAGGCATGTCCACAAACAGGCCATAACTTTTTTAATTGAATCACATCTTCTAATTTCTTATAGTAAGCAGAAGGACAGAACACTATTGTTTGCTTTGTATTGTAAGTTAAATTCTGAAAAGTTTAGGCTATAAGGGTTGGAGATGATCATGTTATTGCCTATAGGAAAGTGTCAGAAGTACATCTTGGAACAACTTGCAACAAGATTTAGGCAGAAGGCATATCGTACTTAAGGACAGCCGTTGCTAAAATCTCACCACCCTTCAGTTGCTGGAGCTGTCACTTTAAGTGAATCATACTGTGTGACTAATTAATTACTAGATTCTTTCCGAATTTCTGCACTGGTTCCAAATTGTGCATTGTAATCATATACTATATGTATTGGAGGGTGAGGATGTTATTTCAGACAGGGTCTCTTCCTTGTCTTAACTATATTATTTGTTTATTTAATCTTTTTATTTTATATATATTTTGTACTTTATTAATTCTGCTGCTAGTTTTTGTTGGTCTGTATTTTATTTTTTCAATAAGGTGTTTATTAATTTTTTAATTCTGTATGTGTTCCAAATAGCAATGTCAACACATTTGCAAAACAAAAGACGCTAATGGAGAGATGTGAAGGAAATTAAGGTGGCCCGGGATTACAAATTTTTACCTAGACTTCAGGGATTCTAGTGTTAAGCTGAAACTGGATGTTGAGCTTCAGTATTGTGTCTTACTTTCCGGTTCTTGCTTTTTATCTAGCCTCTTTTAATTCTTTTAGAATTACTGGCAGCTGCTTCAATTTAAAGTACACTTTTTAGATCTTTTTTTTTTGCCTTATTTTTTGTTTTTTTTACTAACTTGATTTTTTTTGTTCCATTTTTGAATTCTTTAATAAATTGTTTAAATATTAAAGGAACAAGGCCTGCATGTCCTTTCCAACAATTTTGTATGGGAGGATCACAACAGAAGGTCATTTTGGCAGTCAATTAATGTAAGGAATGCCAGAATAAGAACAGGAGCATCGCACAAACATCACAGACAATTAAGTTGTAGTGTGCCCCCATTGAGCATTCACTACCATTTAATAAACTAGTAAAATATGCTTCAAGTTTGCATGCCGCTGAAGTCAGGTAGAACCTGTGGATACGGAATTAGTGATCAAGATTACTGGGCATCCCACACACTAATTTAAATGGTAGAGAAATCTCTAAGTAGGTTTCCAAAACATATTACTGTGCTTATATCCATCTGACCTCTGCTTTTATTTTTAGAGACTCTGAATTTATTAATAAATGAGGAAGAGGAACAAAAACAACTGAAGGTGGAGTTTTTAGAGGTACCTCAAAAAGTGTATGTTCAGCATTGAACCATTCATTTTGTTTTACCCTTGACATGGTGCAAACCTTGTGTAAATCGCTTAAAGTACAGGTAGTTTTCAACTTACAACCATTCGACTTACAACCGCTACCACATCTCATGGTCAAACGACAATTATCTCCACTCCAGCTCCTTATGCCGTGATTCATTCATCTCACTCTCAGTTTATTACCTGCAGCAGTTTAGCCTATGTTCATTTACATTTGGCTTACAATTACAAGAAAAAAGGCAATTGATCTTGACACAAAAGCAAAGCTGATCATGCAGTACTAGGGAGGAAAGAAAGTGAATGCTTTCGCGTGTGACTTTAAGTTATCTCATTGTAACCTGTGTTTACTGCATGTACTGTACTACTGCGCTCTGGCTTTGAATCTGGTTAACCTCTGAAGCTTCTGCATTGTGACTCACGATGTGCTGCTTCGTGCAAACCACCACAAAGGGTATAATGAAACCACACTAAACTCCTTTTTCTGTTAATGTTTATTACTAATAGGCTGAAATATTAAAACAGAAAACATTCGAGTACTCAGACTCTGCCAGTACAATTCCTCCTCTCACAATTAACACAGTGAACACTGAGGAGGCTTACACTGTTGACATAACACAATATATACAAAGAAAGGATTCATTGAGCTGTTAAAGATTTGGCACCCATGTGAGCAACAGTAATTATAAAACAAAATAATAAAATACAAAAATAATTTTAAAAAATGGTAGAAAAATTACAATGTGCTATGAGTGATGATAAAAAAAGCATATAAAACAAACAATATGTCATGAGGGACTTACTATACAGTACTATACATACGGTCAGGTTTCAATACATATATCAGTCCGAGTTACATCCAGATTGACTTACGACCGGTCTGTTGGAATCATCGGTTGTAAGTTGATGACTACCTATATACGTTTCAGCAAAGATGATTCCTGTGCTGGTGAAAATGGTTCACTTCACTAAAATGTGTCACAAATGGGCACTGGTAAAAAGTAACGAATTACAAATACTTTGTTACTGTACTTAAGTAGAATTTTGAGGTATCTGTACTTTACAGTAAATACTTTAATTTTCAGATGACTTTTTACTTTTACGCCTTACATTTTAATACAGATATTTGTACTTTTTACTCCTTACATTTTAAAAACAAGCCCGTTACTTTAGTTTTAATGTATTTGTGGGGAATTAAGTAGTTTTCTATTTTTCATCCTTTCACATTCTCTGCATAAAGACCTATTTCAACCTAAATGAATTGGCCAGTGGTATATAGGAAGGACAATCCCGATAGAGTATCAATCAGCATGAATCACGCATGATAAACGTAACAAGAAAGAACGGAGCGGGGACTCAACAGTAAAAACAAGGCAGGCACGTGTCTATTGAAAGTGATTCCCATTCCCAGCAATATGCAATTTGTCTCTGAAGCTCAACACTCCATTACCTGCCTCAGCTTCCTATGAGAGGCTTTTTAGCACTGCAGGACTGATTTTTACATCCAAAAGGGCACGCCTTGATTCAGAGAACTTTGAGAACCAGCTTCTGCTGAAGTTGAATAAAAGATTTTGATAGTTTTGTAAAAATAAAGGAATTTCTAACAAAATTGGCATGCTGATATTGAAAAGTGAGCACTGAAGCAATGTGAATGTTCTTTATCAGTATCCTGTTTTTGTTTTGTTGGTAATTTGAAGTTACAGTGATTTGATATTTTTCAAGCTGTATTAATATACTGTGAGTTTTCAGTCAGCACTGAACAGAAACTGCTTGTACAATCGTTATTGAAGAGGCTACGTTTTACTTTTATATTTTGAGTATATTTCAGAGCCTTTATTTTTTACTTTTACTTAAGTAAAAAGTTGAATGAGTACTTGTTCTTTTACCAGAGTCTTTTTTTATGCAAGTATCTGTACTTTTACTTGAGTAAAGAACCTGTGTACTTTTGCCACCTCTGCAAATGGGACAAACCACACTTGTGATGAGAAATTCATGCTTTTTTGTCTATCAGCTTTAATCTTATTCCTTCACTGAGTCTACTTTTGATCCCAGAAAACCTTTGCCTTCTTACTTATGCTTTATTTCTTTTTTTCCAGTTCAAAACTGTCTTAATTGCATCTAGTTGTACACACATTGGCACTAACACATGAGTACTATATAATTGTTGAGTACTTTGAATTTCAACTGAAATGCTGAATTTAATGTGACATGTATGTTGATTTTAAAAAAGAAAACACCTATGCTCACAGACAAGTTCTAATATTTTAACAGTGCATTTATTACCTTAAATGACAACAATATAAAATTAAAATAAATGTTCATTTTGTTTTTTACATACAGTATATAACATCATTCTCAACCCCACATAATTTACGGTCATGGAGCATTTTCTGCAGCACTGCACACAAAGCAGGAAACAATAATGGACAGGGTGAAAATCTATCCCACTATGACAAGTTTTGAGACGCCAATTAACCTAAGTTCTGTCTCTTTGGGAATGTAGGAGCAAAACTAGAGTACTTGGAGGGAAACATACTGATAAGGGGAGAATGTGCAGATTTCACAGAGACAGCATCTGAGCACAGGAATCGAATCCAGGACAGTGTATACTTAAGGCAAAAAAGCTATCCACTGCACCATCCTGCCTCCCAAGACAAGAGATTTTATGCAAAGTAAGTAGCCCTTGAACTATTGTGCTGCAGTAATTTCCTAGGGGCATGATTATATGATTACTGGTCACTACAGGGTTAAAAAAACAATAACATTTCCTGAAATTTTTGGGTTGTCTGCCTGAACATATTTATACAAGTACATAATATACTATTGCTTATATTCTTTTTTGCTCATGATGTCCATAGTCTCATAATTATGCACTTTACCACAATTTAACACAATCTAGTATCCCACAGATCCTGGGAAAACATTTCATGACTTGTGCCATTACACTTGCCAAAATCACTCAATAATATTATGGGTAAATGGTGTTCAGACATAATCACCCCATTTAATGGGGTGGGGATCCTGAAAGTTGAGTAAATGGTTTGCCATCACAATTAATTTTGATTTAGTCTGAAAGAAAATTGGCTGCTGAGCAGCAGTGAACACATGCTGCATTTGTTCTACTCCTACTATTTTCCAGAGAGACATAGTTTTGAGCAATGTACTAGAATCATAAAGAAAAATTACAGACATTTAATAAAACTGTACATGACAAAAATTGAAGAACTGCTAAGACAAATATGAAGAAGCAAGGATCCATAGTGAGTGCTGCTGAACCTTTACTACACCCGAAAGTCGGATTATGTTTCCTCTGTACAGATGATGAGAAGTCAGTTTCACTGTGGGCTTCAAAACCTCTTATTCTGCAGAGAGAAAATGCTTCAGTTCATCAGCACAAAAAATAAACAAACATTAGTACTTATTTGTGACAACCTTTAAACAAATGGAAGCCCTACACATTATCATTTAAGTTACTCATGATTGCCATTGCAACATATACATTTATAAGGTTGTTGTGACCTTTTACAGTTTTTGCCAAACAGTTTTGACAGATTTACTCTCATTTAAACAGAGGTAATACATTAACTAGTATAACACTACTTAATAACCAGAAAAATTGTTAGAGTTTGAGTTTGTGTTTCTTCACTTTGCTTGACCCTGACAAAACCTGGCAATTTATCAGCAAATTCCTGTAACAACCTACATCTGTGCATTATGATATATACACCCGTTTGTGATGTTGTTCACTGATAGCATCAATTCCAGAGAGGCCCACTAAATCAATATACTGATCAAGAAGGGGGCTCAGTTATGAGATGTAATCTATCTATCTGAATTTTAAGGGCCAAACCAATTTGTGTTGATTTGTTATTAAACTGGGTGACCAGGCAGACACACCAACTTTTTTAGGACTTTGACTGTCTCTCGTACCTGACATCACCATGTAAAAGACTGTGTTTAGTTTTATACCCTATTATGGATCCAGTATCTGTTTCTACCTCTGGACTGCATATTTAACTTCTTTTGCTAAGCACGTCTTTTTAATTAGCTTGCTGATTTGATAGGCCTTTCCTGAAGTGATGCTACCAGCCCAGCACACTACGGTGTAGAAAAATGCACCAGCCATCACAAACCTATACAACATGTAAAGGGCGTCATTACCCACATTAAAAGAACACAGTCTCCAAAGAAAAAAGGAGATATGTGTCACCTTCTGTTTTCCTAGACCAGTCCTGCTTATTATTACATTAATGTGGATCACCAAGTTTATATAGTATACAGTGCATATAGTACAAGCATATATAGTATATATAGCAGGTCTGAGTGGTGTTTGTCAGCACTGAACCAATAGACTTTTACTCAGTTTTATTGCAGTTTTTGGTTGCTTGCCATCTTTATATGGATGGCTCGCTTTTGCCACACTAGAATGGTAATCACGTGCCTATGGCTGGCTTCTCCTTTTCACAGGATTCCCTGCAGCTGGCACTGGAGCTGTTCATTTGAATAATGAAATGATGTCATTTCCTACCTTTCCCACCTGATGTCAGCACCAATATAATACAGAATTATTTTTTGTCCATCTTTTTATTTTAGGGAGTATCATCCTCTCAATCTATCTTATATCTTAACAACAAAATGTATTGGGGTTAACATCCTCTTGAATTGTTGTTTTTCATATTAAAATAAAGTATTGATTCCAAGTATTTTGAAGCACTGCATAGGTTAGCCCCCCAGAGGAAAATTATTTTACAGCTGGTCTTTGTATTGGAAGCAGGGTGGAGCTTTTTCAGTACTTTTTGGCAGCCAAAAATATGTTAAACTGATACTGGAGAGTCTGGTGTATTATAACACTTTCCAATATGTCAAGAGATCTCTTTACATATTTTTTTATGACACACTTTGTTACTGTTTTGATATTAACCCTTGTTTGACTTAATACATGTGTTTCCTCCTAGTATGGTGTACTTTTTAAATTTCTACTCACAATATTTGTGACAACATAAGTTACATAAAATGCATGCTAATTAAAAACGTGTGTAGCAAAATTGCAATGCAACTATTTAAATGGGGACACCTACACATAATCCCTGTGCTGAAATACAATATATAATTCTGTCACTTATTTTAAATAATAGTATTCTGTATACTGAATAAAATAATAAACAGGTAAAATAACATATATATAACAGATTAAATAATAAACACATGTGCGCGCACACACACATATATATATTTATATATTTTCTCTAGCTAGAGATCCACAAATGGAGGAAATGAGTCACATATTGTAAAATACTTTTTTATTCCTATGCTTTCAACAACCTGCCTGGTGTCATCATCAGAGGAAAATGATTAGACATACAGGAATCAAAGGCAATATATGGCTGGTAAAGGGGAGTTTGTAAGGATGTTGGGGGTGGATTAGTAAGATGTTAGTAAAAGTCTTTTTTATATTTAGATCTTCTTCTTTTTAAGCCTGCATATGCTGGGTTCAAGTCCAAGTGTCTGTGAATGGCGTTTTCATTAGAGAGCCACAATTCAGCCAGCTCTCTGGCACTCTTAGTATTGGCCCTGAATTTTGCTTTCACAGTGTCCCAGTTAAACGTGTGTCCGGTGGAATTTGTATGTATGTAAATCAAAGGCAGTGGGGCTTTCCTTCTGAAGACATTGCGATGTTCTAGTATACATGCTGTAATTCTTTTAGATGTTTGTTTATGCTGATGACACACAGCTGCATTTATCAATAGCACCTGATGACCCTGACTCGGTTGATTCACTAGCACAATGTCTTACTTGTGTTTCTGAATGGATGAGATAGTAATTTTCTCAAGGTAAATAAAGAAAAAACTGAAATTTTAGTGATTGGCAATAATGGATATAATGAGGTTATTAGAAATAAACTTGATGCATTAGGATTAAATGACAAGACGGAGGTAAAGAATTTAGGGGTAACTATTGACTCTGACCTGAATTTTAAATCGCATATTAATCAGATCACTAGGACATCATTTTTTCACTTAAGAAATATAGCAAAAGTTAGATCTCTTATATCATTGAAAGATGCTGAGAAATTACTTCACGCTTTTGTTTTCAGTTGACTAGATTATTGTAATGCTCTCCTCTCAGGACAACCCAAAAAAGACATCAATCGATTGCAATTAGTGCAGAATGCAGCTGCTAGAATCCTAACTAGGAAAAGAAAATCCGAGCACATTTCTCCAGTCTCATTCAGAATTGACTTTAAAATTATGGTTTACAAAGCCCTAAATAATCTCGCTCCATCTTATATATCGGAATGTCTGACATCTTATATTCCAAATCGTAAACTTAAATCTTCAAATGAGCATCTGCTTAGAATTCCAAGAGCAAAACTTAAAAGAAGTGGTGAGGCGGCCTTCTGCTGTTATGCACCTAAAATCTGAAATAGCCTGCCAATAGGAATTCTCCAGGCTAATACAGTGGAGCACTTTAAAAACACATTACTTTAACATGGCTTTCTCATAACTTCATTTTAGTTTAATCCTGATGCTCTGTATGTTCAATTAAATATCATTACTACTCATGGTGGCTCCAAAATCCGTACTAACCCCTACTCTCTCTTCTGTTCTTTTTCCGGTTTTCTGTGGTGGCTATCTGTGCCACCACCACCTAATCAAAGCACCGTGATGTCCCTTCATTAATGGATTAAAGACCAGAAATCCACGTGACCATCATCATCAAGTTCTTCCATGAGAACCCTGAATACCATGAGGACTGATTGAGGTCATTTATGTTAGGTAGAATGCCTAGAGGGGGCTGGGTGGTCTCATGGCCTGGAACCCCCGCAGATTTATTTTTTTTTTAGTTTTTTCTGTCCTTCCTGGCCATCAGACCTTACATTTATTCTACTGTATGTTAATTATTCTCTTATTTTAATTCTTACTTTGTCTTTTTTTCTCTTTATTCATCATGTAAAGCACTTTGAGCTACATTATTTGTATGAAAATGTGCTATATAAATTGTTGTTGTTGTGCCACTTATACCGCTGGGCTTGCATTGCATGGAATGCTGTAAACTGTGTTTCTTGTCTCCGTGGTCGACCTTTTGTTTTTAGGATTGAAAAGGACAATCCGTAAAGTGTTTGCCAGTTTGTGTGCTATCTTGATCCCAGATCTGGACAGGACACGTGCTGTACTTTCTGACACACCACAGTGATAAAGGAGGGTGTAGTACGTGTGGTGGGGGACTGAGTTGGAGTGGACTGTTTGCTGAGGTCTGCGGGGTCTCCTACAGTGCATCCGGAAAGTATTCACAGCGCATCACTTTTTCCACATTTTGTTATGTTACAGCCTTATTCCAAAATGGATTAAATTCATTTTTTTCCTCAGAATTCTACACACAACACCCCATAATGACAATGTGAAAAAAGTTTACTTGAGGTTTTTGCAAATTTATTAAAAATAAAAAAACTGAGAAATCACATGTACATAAGTATTCACAGTCTTTGCTAAAATACTTTGTCGATGCACCTTTGGCAGCAATTACAGCCTCAAATCTTTTTGAATATGATGCCACATGCTTGGCACACCTATCCTTGGCCAGTTTCGCCCATTCCTCTTTGCAGCACCTCTCAAGCTCCATCAGGTTGGATGGAAAGTGTTGGTGCACAGCCATTTTAAGATCTCTCCAGAGATGTTCAATCAGATTCAAGTCTGGGCTCTGGCTGGGCCACTCAAGGACATTCACAGAGTTGTCCTGAAGGCACTCCTTTGATATCTTGGCTGTGTGCTTAGGGTCGTTGTCCTGCTGAAAGATGAACCGTCGCCCCAGTCTGAGGTCAAGAGTGCTCTGGAGCAGGTTTTCATCCAGGATGTCTCTGTACATTGCTGCAGTCATCTTTCCCTTTATCCTGACTAGTCTCCCAGTTCCTGCCGCTGAAAAACATCCCCACAGCATGATGCTGCCATCACCATGCTTCGCTGTAGGGATGGTATTGGCCTGGTGATGAGCGGAACTCTTGTCCTACACTTTTACTCCTCCTCATGCTTCTCACACTCACACTTGCTCTTTAATCATTTCACCAAAGCCAAACTAACGAATTAGATTGCTCAGAGGAACTGAACACACAGACCTTACTATTTCATTATATAATAGAGTAATTCATTATATAGTAGAGTAATCATTAGCATCTATATGTCATCTTTGTTTAATCGTGCAGTGAGCTAGATACCCACAAAGTAGTCTTTATTTTAAAAGTGGTATGTTACATAATATCTAATACTTTAATTAATACTTTCGTTAATGAAATTCCAAAATTTCCCTCTAACATCTAATTTTTGGAAAACAAATGTTTGGAAATCTGGAATTTTCTCTTTTCTACTGACGCACTAATTCAGAAGCCAAGAAAATAAAAACTGTGACAATTTCTCTAACAAATCTAGCACATCAGTGAATTTCGCACAGATCATATATCTAGGTGTCTGTATTTGGCTTTTTTAAACATACAAACTTGAAAAGATTTTCAATAAAGAATGACATGTTTTCGGCTTCTGGTGGCATTAATTAAGACCAGAATAGTGTAGACATGCAGTATTAAACTAAACAGTCAAAACAGAAAGTGACCTTGAAATTAAAAAATTGCTAGCATCAAAACCAGCAGTTTCAATACCAAGTCTTTACACTGTTTTGGTGGATTCTGAGAGAAAATGTAACAAGATGTCACTAGTGTTTGTTATTTACTTTCTCAATGAGTGAAAGGTATACATTATTAGTGGCTGACACCACAGCACACAATGTGGTGGGTAGTAGTATAATCACCATCAATATGTTAATTATTTAATAGCTATGTTACAAGTAATAGAATAAATTAAACAATATTGAATACCTCTTGCCTTATGTGTACCCACAGTGTTTGTCCTATGCCTTTCTTCAGTATTGCTGTGTATCTCAATCTGTGTTGGCTGGCGCTTCCTCTCTCGTTTGTGTTCCTGTAAAGCCTACTTCGCAGACTCTGTTTTTTTGTGGCACATTGCTTTGTGCTTTTTGACTCTCACCAATGGTAGATGGGCCCCCATTGCCCATTGTGAAAATATCATCATCAATAGTATTCTTTAGAATACTTCCCTTGTTTGAAGGTGACTCTCAGCAATTGTCCCATTTCTTTTCTTGCCCCGTGCTTTATGTCTCAACTAAGCAACCACAGTGAAACTGACCAATGAGAGCAAAGCCAAACTGAATAATCAGATTTTTCCAAGAGACCGTACACACACACGCATGCATATTAGTGTTTTATTATATAGATAGATAACACATTTTAATATTATGATTCTGATATCAGTATGATCTGTTGTCATTTATTCTGCTGGCTTATTCTTTTCTGTAAAGGTTCACAGGGAATTGCATTCTATACTGGCACTATAAAATACAAGGCCCTGTCAGACCACTGCAGATCTCATTCATGCTTGCATCCAGACACATACATACCAAGACCACTTAAAGTTTCCAAATAACCTAACACACACATATTTGGTATGATGGAGTAAACTGAAGTAGCAGGAGAAAAGACAAGCAGACACAGAGAGAGCAGGTAGACTCTTCACATGCTGACTAGGCCAGAAACTGAATTTAGGATTTGTCAGGTAATTTGAGTCAGTTGAAATCAGTTCCCTTAAATATCTGCTTCGCAACCACACATCTCCCCAAAAATCACATTTTCCACTGGCTAGCTTTCAAGTGAGTTCATGCTGTACAAAGCGTCTCATAAAAATTGAATGAAACCCACACTCCTTATGGAAGCCAAGCTGACTAGTCATGTTTATTACAGAACATATATCCTTTCCTTCAGTGGGCATTGCATTCATTCATTCATTCATTCATTCATTAAGTTCACTATTTTTCAAATACACCTAAAAACAGGAAACACACAATTTGTATTAAGAGTTGAGAGCTAGACAAAAACAAAGATTATGAGCACAGCAGAAAAGTACAGATTCAAGAAAAAGGGAATGTACTATGAAAAGCAGAAATTTTGTACTGAATTTATAGACAAAGGGGTAAACTTCATATTATTGGCAAATAATAAAACAACTCTTTAATTACTTTTTTGATTTTACCCCATTTCCATTTGCTATCTTATGATTAAATATGTCTGGTTGTTAATTGCATTCAGAATTTCATTTTATTTACATGTATTTTACTAAAATATTATGAAATTGTATATCTTTGTGTTGACTCAATGTATTAATGATAAATTGAACAGAAGCATACTGTACATTTGCATCTTTTATTTTTAACATAATGTACATATGAATATATGTCATTAATGTATTCACAAAGTTATCCATTCTTACTTACATGCTGGAATTCCTCAACCAGAACTACGTAATAACAACATCTGCTGGAAGAGCTGAGAGCAGATGTAGTTTTACTCACAGCTGCGGTCAGCTTGTCAGTGCCTGTTTCAAGTTTAGTAACATGCCCAAGAGCTAATGTCTATGTGAAACTGTCCCCCCAACCATTAGCAAGTAATTGTTTAGTTTCAACATCCCCTTAGTGCCATGTCTGAGATTAGACAATTAGCCCCATACTGTTTAATTTGGGACATGTCTCCTTCTTTGCATGTTTTATGTTAAATGCAGTCTTTTATTTCTCCTTAACATAAAATAGTCATTTATTTCATCAGTTATTAAAAAAACTGATTTTTCCAGTTCAGGATACTGGAGACCTGGAACCCATCCTGGAAGCACTTGGTTCCAGACAGGCACTCATCATTCTCATATATCCAAGGTTGGAAAATGCCTTTTTTGATATTTCAGTGGAGATTCCAGATTTTTTTGCATTTAAATTATAATCCTGACTGAGAATGACTCTTGATTGCCCTTTAGTCCTGGTACATATGACCATCTGGAAGTGTACAATTAGATCCTTCCTGTCCTTCCCATTTTTTCTCCTTTTGTTGTTTCACTTGTCTTTGTTCACTGGAATAATTTACTGTCGCTTCAGATTTATGTTTTCAGTGAATTATGTAAAATATGTAAATTACAGACTGAAGCAGTTATTCCCATTAGTTCACTTTTTCATTTGCTTCAACCTGGGACATTTATAGTCTTCACAGATTTTTACTCTTTAACTGACCTTTTTGGTTAAAATGGCTTCACTTTATTTTGACAAAGGCATTTATTGTTATTTTTGTCGTTGGACTAGAAAACATGATGTTTAAACTATTCTCAAGTTTTTGAATTGAAAAATGACTGGTTCATTAACTTAGGAGTTATCCAAAATGTGAAAATTGAAAATGACAGCTTTGCATCCGCATACTTTTCAATATTAATATTGAATCTCACATGTTCACTAATGCTTTGTGAAAGCAGAGGTTGTGAAAAAATAAAGAAAAAAAGCATAAAACAATTGTGTGTATTAAACTGGCACAGCTGGGAACACAAAAAAAATACACATCCAACTTAATAAAAAAATCTGTTTATCTCTGTGTCCGTCCAATTGCTATGCCCCTTTTATTCCAACAGGTGGTGCATCACAAATATTAACACAGCTTTATGAATCCCATACCAAATGACATATAATTGAGGTATTTACATTGAATTGGTCATTACATTAGATGGCGCATCACAAACATTTATAGTAATGCATTTTTTTTTACTACAAAGTTTTGTTATGTGCCATCTATTGGAAGTGCAAATGCAATGAATTTTATTCCTATAGGCATTCTTTTTATTCCTATTCATCTATTCCCAGTTCTATGTGGAATCGATGTTTATAGGTTTCGGTGTCATTTTTACATCCAGATGCTTTTTCTGATGCCAACCCTCACCATTTATCTGGGCTTGGGACCGGCTCCAGAATGGAGGCTGGGTTTCTACAAAATACGTTCCAATAGATGGTGCACTGCATAAGTTAACGCTGAGGTGTACATTGATTACTTAGATTTCACCCTATCTTAGAAGGGTAGAACAGCTAGTTTCATACTAAATTCATGGCAAAGTTTAATTTATATAGACAATTTAATGAAGTTCAGACATATAACATAACATAATATGATATCACATCACAATATTTTCAAACCAGTTTAGAGCATCAGATTTGGGTGTAATAAGGCAGACGTAATCCTTGGACAGGACATGCTAATTAAATTGTACTAGTATGCATATAATTAAAATAATACTGTGTGAAATAAATTCAGTTATGCCTGTACTTCATTTTTATGACTTCGTGTATGGTGCCTATAGCCACTTATATGTTGAAAAAATGGTTTAAATGGTTTTGGCTAAATTGAGAATACATATTTGCATTAGTACCAATGGATTTAGTGTAGAGCTCTGTCAGTGTGCTTCTGCTCAGGAAAGAAAAGGTTAAGGATTATTTCCACACCAATAAAGGAAAGAAGGTGTAAAGACATAATGTTTCAAATATACTGTATACTATATATGGACAAATGTGTGAACATGTGCAGCCTGAACTTTTCAATTCCACCTTGGAGCTTGAAGACTAGAGCCATTTTAGGCGACCTACTGGTTGACTTTTTGTAATGCAATATATAGGGTGCATTGAATTTTTAAAATCTCACTGTTTTGGTATATTCATGGTCATTATCATGATTCATGTACAACATGATTTCACACTTTGCTTATTGAACAAAAGTTGGAAATGTATGAATATTAATTTGTGTTTGTGATTTCTGCATTGATACCTTTTACTATTTATCTATCTTTTAATACTGTTATTTGGTAGTTGCAATGTATGACACTGTTTTGATGGAGCTTCATTTTGTGTGATTGTGTTAGGCACTGTTCTGCTGACATTTTATTGTCACTGGTGCTGGAAGCCTAATGCATTATGATACAGTGTCTGTCCCTTACTCCTTTGCATGGGGTTTATTGTATGATGTCTCCTTCTAAAACAGCCCTCCAAAGCCACTGCCACCACTCCAATCTTTCACAGCTCCATCCTTGCTGCTCCAATTATCTCTTACCTACTGTATCCATGACCACTGGCTCCATCTCAAAGCACCACTTTCAGGTCGAAAACAACATCATCTCCACTCACTTTCTCCAACACTGTGAGCTAATCTAAGCCAGGATCCTTCCCAAGAATCACTGGTGGTGATTTGCCCAAGCCAATAGATTATGGCAGAGAAAGGGGTTTTGTGAGTTCTGTTCTTTTTGTCCTTGAGTATGTCTCTCTCTCTCTTTCTCTCTCTCCCAGGTCATGTTGCCCCTACCAGACATTTTTATGCCACAAATGCCACTGCTACTCACTCTTTCCATAGCAACTATATTAATGTCACTAGGCTCATTAACTGAACCTAGAGGAACTGTAGCACAGTAAAATAAAGTACAGAAATAATAATATGTATGTATCATGATTAATGATAAAATCTAGCAGTGTATTGCTAACACAATGTCAATGCATGAACTGAGTGTAGTCCTTAAGTGTAGCATATTGTTGTTACCATGCTATGTACAACTAAGTAGAGTGAAGAACCTAAGTAAATTGCCAGGAAGTCTCACAATCAGTCCTGCTTTCACTTGTTGATTTACAAGTCAATATATGTCTCTATTTTCCTGTAGGGTCACAAGTTCTAGCCATTGACCAAAATAATTTGCTAAACATGCAAACATAATGCAATAAGTACATCATTCATTTAGTGGCACTGTGAAAGAGAATCTGCTCTTTTCTAGCACCATAGCAGGCCCCTACAGTTGTCTGAGCATCTAGTTAGAATGCCATCAGGGAACCACTCATTGGGAATACACCCCTGAATCCCACTGGGAAGACCCTAAGCAGATCTAAAACACATTAGAGGAGTATATCTTTTATTTGGCTAGGAAGCACCTAGAAATATCCCAGAACTAGCCGGACATTTTCATAAAATATGATGGCTTGGTTAGTGGTGGAAGTTGTTTAACTGGGTGGGTAAGCATTTTAGTGGGCCCGCTTCCAACCCATACAATCCCCCCTTCTCCACCTCCCTGTGCATTATAATGCATGAGCATTATATTTCCAAGAATTTAGCGTATTATTGATAAGAACTAATATGACATCCAGGTGAGTGTCTCACTTTGAAAAAAGTGTGCATTGGTGGGGTAGCTTTCCTGGGTGTTAAGCTTGAACAAGAGTCTTAAGTTAGCATGGTTAACTCTGGTAATTTGTGATGGGCCACTGGCACTCTTGTTATTATACTTTACATTTGTATTTGTTGCACTGTTTTCTTTATAACTTTGTCTTCATTGTTTGAGTTTTCTTTCTTCCCCTCACATTTTTGTGTGTTAATTATGAGGACACATTTTCATCAGACAATCCATCTCTCTCTCGCTTGTCACTTTGATCTTGTTGATGCATTTTATCATTGCAGCTTTGACCAGGTGGAGTTGTTGGTTGTCTTGAAGCAAAAACGTGAGTTAATGGAATCAAAGTTGAAGTAAAGGGAGCTCATTCTCGCTGGTTTTCTAACAGGATGGCATGTGGGGGGTACTCATGTGGCAACATGTTGTGATTCAACGTGTGCCATTATTTAAACTACAGAACTGCATTCACTGATATACAGTACATTGTTTATATGAATCTTTATATTAGGATGTACTAGAATACTGTTAAATACATGTTATTTTTGCATGCATGTTTATGTTTTTTTTGTAAAGTCTGTGGGCCCCTCATTAAGGTGGAGCCTGAGGCAGACAACTACCACTGTTCAGCATGCTGCTGCCAGTGCCAGGATTTGGTGATATGTAGAAACTGGGTTGTGTACATGACCATATGTATTTATAAAATCAAAACGATTTAACAATTATTTCATTTTCTCTCTCTTTTTTAATCAAGTTACTATAAACATCCTTTTCTTTTCTAGGTGTAATCCAATGTTATAGCTCCAGAGTACATGAATGAACATATATACAGTTACATTTCTATATATGTTGCAAGGTCTTTTCTTTTTTTTCTGTTTTAAAATAATGCTCATTAGTAAAAGTGAAAAATAACTAAATTAAACCTGGTATGCCTACAAATACCATAAGTGTTTCAACTTGACAAAGAAAACAATGCTATAAGTAACCCGCTTACAAAAAGGAACCCTTCCATTTTTTTTGAAGAAACCTAAGGATTCATAAAGGTGCATTCCTTTTAATTTTATCTTCTGGGAATATATTTATTCATAAAGAATTGCTTTTATTTATTATTCATGTTAGTAATTACCAATATCCATCCATCCATTATCCAACCCGTTATATCCTAACTACAGGGTCACGGGGGTCTGCTGGAGCCAATCCCAGCCAACACAGGGCGTAAGGTAGCAAACAAACCCCGGGCAGGGTACCAGCCCACCGCAGGGCACACACACACCCACACACTAGGGACAATTTAGGATCGCCAATGTACCTAACCTGCAAGTCTTTGGAATGTGGGAGAAAACCAGAGCACCCAGAGGAAATCCACGCAGACATGGGGAGAACATGTAAACTCCATGCAGGGAGGACCCAGGTAATGAACCCAGGTCTCCTAACTGCAAGGCAGCAGCGCTACCACTGCACTACCATGCTGCCTAATTACCAATATATTTTTAAAATATTTTAAACTAGCTTGAGTAATAGTTGACTGTCTGTTAAAGACTCTGGGATTTGTAGCACTGTCACATTTACTCGTATGGTCATCTCATTTAAATAATTTTCTATACAGACACAAACAACATGAAAATTGGAGCAATTTAAGAAATATATACAAATTACTTAGTTTTAAGAAGATAATAAAAAGAGAGTGTGGCATTAATTCATATTATTAAAATGTTTACATTTTGCAGAAATATATTTTAATTCACTATAGATTGCATTATCATTCATTAGTACGGATAGACTAAGAATATGAACGTGTCCTCCTCTGTTGTTAATTAAAATCATTTATACATATGCATATACAGTAGGTAGATAGACCCAGTAAACTAACTTTCACATATACATTTTCTCGCACAAACATATAATTTTACTACTCTGAAATAAATCAGTGGGCATTCCATGCATATATTTTGTCTTTACCATCTGTTTTCGCAACACAAACAGCTGGGAAGTCATTTAGTCTTTTCCTTTGTTCCCCCCCCTTCATGCAAAGCAATTAAAAAAGTGTGCCTGGATGTAATTGGTGCTATAATGCATTTGGTAATTCTTGTCTCCTTGTGTTCTTTTCCTTCATTTCCCGTAGTCTCATATCAATCATTGCATTCATGTGGTCCTTCTACCCTACTGAGCCCTGTTATATGAACAATTCCGTGTGTTGTAACGGCTTCTATTAGCTGTATGATTTGTAGCAGTATAATTAGAGACTTAGTAAAGTCAAGTCAAAAATAATAGAGGCATTTCTCTTCAGAAACTGTGCCTTTGACACTAACAAAGCAATGATAGCCGCCATCTACAGTATTGCACTAGCCTCTCAGCAAATGAAGTTCCAATTACTAACAGCCCGTAGCGTTTACTAGTTTACCTTGATGTCTAAAAAATGTTACAAATAATTTTGCTGATTATTTTATTTTTGTTTTCTCTTCAGGGTCAGTTGCAAAGATGGAATATTTCAGGCAACACTTGAAAATGCAATCAAAAGAAATACCATCCCAAACAAATAGAACTCCATCTGTTCCTGATCTTGTTTATGAGGATTCTTTCTGGTCATTGAAAGTAAATCACAGGAACTGCTTCTGCCTCCTATAACCTTAAGGGCTGTGCTCCAGGGTAGGCAGTGTTTCTGATCGCAAAACCAGACAACCGGTCAGTGTTCTCTGGTGGTCACAGACCACGAGCAAAAAGTCATTTTTAAGGGGGCAGGGCTAAAAGGAAACAGGCCATTAATGAACTGAACTTTTTATTTTCAGCAGAATTAAATTTGTTAGGCAGACTTGAGTTTTTTTTATTTCCTCAAAGGAATATTTATTCCTTCAATATTTCCACACTTCTGTTTACAAATCCTCAATGGTATGCTGCTTGTTAAACAATGGCCTTAAAATACTTGTGTATCATTTAACTACACATCAGAGGGTCTAGGAAAAGTAAATGGCTAAAAATAAGTAAATAATTTAAAACCATATATTTCAAAGTTTAAATCAGTGTAACAAAAAAAAAAAAATTACAGCAATTTGTAAGCAATACGTAGTGTATATTTTATCAGATGAAATATAAATTTTTATTTGTCATTCTTCTTAGTGGCTATTGGCAAATCAAGTTATTTATTCTGTTTTTTCAGAATCACTTAATTGAAACAGTAAAAAAAGTGTTGTGAAATATCCATCCATTTGTCATTTTTCTTAATATTCAATGTCCATTGCTGGGCCACAAGGAAATCCAGTTTATCATGGCAGCAGCATGCACACTACAGGGACCAAACCTGAACGGAACGTTAATCCATTACATTAATCTCACACACACATTCATACAAACTAATGGCAGCTGATTTAATTCACCATTTTTTTTTTGTAAAAATGTGCACAGAAAACAGTGTGTCTGGAGAAAAAGCACATGGGTGTGAGGACAGCGTGCATCTCCACCCAAACAGGAATCGAGCTCAGGTGAGTGGAGTTGTGAGAACCGGGTTAAAATATGAATCTAGAATTGTGTTTAATTTTATCAGATTAAATGCATTTGTTGTATTTGTTAAACTTTTTCAATCCTAATTCAAAAAAGCTCATGTAAAATTAGTCAAATTTAAAGATTTACAATACCATCCATCCATCCATTATCCAACCCGCTATAAAACTAACTACAGGGTCACAGGGGTCTGCAGGAGCTAATCCCAGCTAACACAGGGCGCAAGGCAGGAAACAAACCCTGGGCAGGGCGCCAGCCCACTGCAGGGCGCGCAAACACACACCAAGCACACCCTAGGGACAATTTAGAAAATTTCGCCAATGCACCTAACTTGCATGTCTTTGGACTGTGGGAGGAAACCCATGCAGACACGGGGAGAACAGGCAGCGCTACCCACTGTGCCACCATGCCGCCCAAGATTTACAATACCATTTATATAAAATATAAAGTCAACATTATTTGATGCTTACTTGAGAATTGTAGTTTGGTGCTAGAGAATTAAATTTCACAAATTGAATATACCACATAGTGGGAAACCCGGTAAGGACTGCTACTTATGGCTAAAATGTTGTCTCTAGATGTTAGGAATGTTGTATGAGTCCTATCAGTAAGGTGGAGCTAAGCTCTGGAAGCACTTGCCCTACCAGTAGTATAGGGTCAGTACTGTTGCAGGCCATATACTGTATGCATAATTTAAGAAATTGTGCCAGAAATAATTACTGGGGCACAGAATCAGAAATAAATCAAAGGGGAAGAATAGACAATTTAAAAGGAATCTCCAAGCGTGGTAGGTGGTACTAAGGACCCTTTTTATATCGTTTATGGCCCCTACTATATTATATGAGGAACAATGTAACTCTTTGTTGTCTTGCCTTTTACAAGTGGACTTGGCTCCAGGACTTCAGGGAAATCTGGGACCAGTAGTGAGTTCTACAATGATGGCTTCAGGGGATCAAGAAGGCATTCCTGACTCCAGAAGTGACTGGGAACATGTATTCCTGACCTAATTCTTGTTTGGAGCTTCAAGTTCCTTTCGGTTATTGAACTTGAAGTCAGGAGGTGAGTGAAAGCAGTAGTTGAAGTGGAGGAGAAGCAAGAAAGACCACAGGATTATAGTGGAAGGTATGGTAGGAGAGAGAGAGAAAAAGAAAAGCATTGCGTGCTTGACAAGATATTATAATGAGAAGTGGGCCAGTTATTTCAATAAGGAGATATGTATTATGGACTCTTTGGCATATGCAATACAAAAAGAGGAGCACGGTTTTGTATTAACACTAAAGGCCAGACATTTCCTTAATTTAGGTATGGGCCCCTGGATTAGCCTCACTTTAGGTAGTCTAACCACCTACTCAGAAGGCTGGCTATAGCCTTCACTGGCCCAGAAATGTGTCCTGATTTACCATTGTTTTAATTTATTCTGAAAAGAATACAATTTTCTTCGTAAAGTTAAGGCTTTATCTATCATTCTTTTAAGCAATTCTGGTATGTGTTTGATGGGATTGTTGTTGTTTTTTATATGTATTTATTTATTGAGCTTCTGTGAGAAGCTAAATTTCATCTTTGTGAAAAATAAATCTCTATCTATCTATCTGTCTATCTATCTATCTATCTATCTATTACAGTTTTTTTAAAACAGCAATGGAATTTGAAAGATGGGAAGTAATGAAAGCCAAATCTTTTCTTTAATCATTATTATATTGTATATATATATACTAATTGTGTAAAATATGACCAACAATCTGTAACAATCAATGATTTACTTTTTATGTTAATGCCATATATCCTGTGTACAATATTATAATTTTCCTTCATTCCCATGTTATGTTCAAAGGCAGCCAAAGTCTATCCTGGTAGCAGCAAGTGCTGTTATAACATACTCCCACATGTCAAAAACAGGCCTATAATCCAGATGACTTCAAAAGATACAGGTAGACCTTACACTCACAAAAGTAAGCCTGGCCCTTATACTCAAGAAGAAGGCTTGCAGTCTGGAAAGACATAGGTTCAAGCCTATAAATCCTGAAAAATGGGAGAGGAGTCTAAAAACAAACCAAAATCTTAAAGTATGCCAAAGTTACAAAATTTATAAAATATTTAAAAAAATACTATAATGAACTACAAATGAAAGGCAATCTAATATAACTGAAAGCAAATTCACTAAACTGTCAATGTTCACCTTGTTGATGTGTTCAGTTTCTATGTATTGTCACGTGTTCATCTATGTTCCTTGTGCTTTGTGGGTGGTTCCCCAAGTGATGGGGCCACCTGTCCATCTTCCTATGGAATAACCCCCAGCCCTATAAAGGCTGAGGAGACCCACAGGTCAAAGATGGTTCATTTATCTGTTCTTAGTGTTGGGGAGTTCTCTTGTGTTCTTTATGAATATTATTGTTAATTTGATTTTCTAAATTTCTGACCTCTGCAATGTTTTTGATCACTTTATTCAGATTTTGTATTGGGACTGTGCTTGCTATTGAAATTGCCTTCAGGCATATCCATGTGTGCCTTTGGTGCTCATGTAAGCAATTTGGAAATATAAAGCCTTTTGCAAATAAATCTTCTTTTTTTATAAAGATTTATTTTCTGCCCTTTGCTCTACAGCCAGGTGTTTATGGTTACTCTGTCCCTGTCAGGACATTTGTTATTTATTTTGAGATTCATAGATTTTTGGCCAGTTTTCCATCTTGAGGACCTGCTGCCACCTGAAACCAGCAGGTGAGACTTGGAACTTGGCCTGATTAAGTGTGCTTGCTGGAAGCACCACTGAGGATGCTGCCCTGATCCCCAGCCAGTGTGGAGGCCCCAGTGAAGATAGCGGAGGAGAACTTCTTGCATAATAACAAAACCAAGAATCCAACATAAAAAAATGCACAAAACACAAATAAAGCAAACAAGAACTTACAAAATGTGTAATCAGGGAACATGAGGCAAACAACACAAGCAGGAGTGTATGTCTCAACACAAGAATGTGGCCTCTCAAGTCTTATATAGAGATGAGGGTGGGCCTTCGGCTGCAAAATCAGGGGAACCACCCCCTTACAGAGATTAAGGAATACGTAGAAATGAAGAATAATAACTGACAGACAAAACCAAACAAATGATTATACAATACAAAAGGAAAGAACAAAACAAAATCACGTTAAAAACATAAAACATAAAGGAATTCATAAAAATGACAAAATAAACAAATGAAATGAAAGGAATATACAACTATGGAGGAACCTATGGCCAAACCATAATAAGTATAATTTACAGACACAGTAATAATGTGCTTATTCTTCATTTTTTTAATCATAGCAATGTGTAGTGAGTTAATTTATATGTAAATTCATCTTTAATTTCTAGGGGGTATGTATGTGTGTATGTAACAGTTTATGCCTGATAATTCCTCCAAATATGTATTAGTGCAAACCACAGACAAAAAAGCCTGCCCTTTTAAAATCTGAAATACTTAAAAAATAAATACTGTTAACTTCATGTTTCTGAGTGTTTTGATTAACCAATTTGATAGAATTGTGTTAGTAGAATAATGCTAGCGCTACTTAACCTAAGTTTAATTCCTGGCCTAGTCACTGTCTACAAGAGACAGAAAATATTTTAAATTATTGTATTAGGTTCTGTGGCTAGTTGTTTTATAAAGTCTAAATACTTATAGTTTGCACCTTGAAGAACAAATCTGATATTATAAGTAGTCAGTTTGCTAGTCCCTTTATTAAAGTGCACTAAATAATCCTTTGTCTAGTGTGCTTTTCAGTTACTTTGTAATCAGTGTTTTTTATAAGTATACCTTTGTTTTAACTTAATATTTTTCTGTTTAATTCTGAATTATATTTAAAAGGTTGAGAGCCATGCTGGTGCAGTGTTTAGGATTGCTGTATTACAGTTCCAAAGACCTGTTTGAAACCTGGCTACTCTATGGTTGAATGGAGTGTTCTTGTTCTCCCGGTGTCAGCAGGGTAATCCCCCATTAATGTAGTTTATCACAAACATGAGTGTTAGGTTAATTGGCAACTCTATATTTTACAAGAATATAAAAACACATACTGTACATTAAACACTATTGCCCCATATATTTCTTGCCATGTATTCAATGCAGGAAAATTTTGATAATTATTTTACAAATATTCCCTAATGATGTACTATAACAAAGTTTTTTAAAGTGATTTTATGTTTGAATTTTTCAGTCTGACATTTTAAAACATTTAAGCATTTTGATGTTGTCTCCTCACAGTTCCAGTGACGTCTGGTCAGGGTATACACTTGAATTAAATAAAATTCCATAATGAATGAATGGATAATGATGTATTTAATGTAGGTTCTAAGATGTGAACAGGCTGAACCATTTAAAATATCACCCACATAATGACAATCTAGGCAAGGTTGGGGAGTACTGGGAGAAGAAGAGACTCCTAGTAAGTGGAAGAATAATTACAGGTATGGATTTACTTATTCAATAACATTTTGAAAACAAGTCATTTTTTTGTAAAATATATGCCAAGTAAATGGGCCAAGTATGCAGTTTACAAAATGTTAGTGGAAAGAATTCCAATTAAAATGTCATGGGTGAAAACTGTAAGGATTCAATTTAATGCAAGTGAATGAGGCGATAGTTAGATTAGACTACATTCGATCAAATTTATTAATCCCATGGGGAGATTTAGACACATACAGCAGCAGAAACATAAAAAATAAAGAAACAGAAATGTACTGTATGTAGTGCAGAAATTGCAAAATGAACTTGAAAGATACCAGCATTTAGTTTGGTATACTCCCAAGAGAGCTCCTCCTGGAATGGATGAAGGGTATTTTTCGTGATGGCATCCAATTTTGCCACCATCCTCCTTTCCACAACAGCTTCCAGTGCGTCCAGAGTTAGCCCTGTGATGGAGCAGGCTTTCCTGATGTGTTTCTTCAGCCAGTGTGCAGCTTCCCCAGGAGAACACAGTGTAGACGTAGACCAATACACTGGATTCTGCGGAGTGCTAAAATGTTTCCATCAGTTTGCTGCACACATCAAAAGATTTGAGTCTCCTTAGGAAGTACAGTCTGCTTTGGCCCTTTTTGTACAGTGCCACTGTGTTGCCAGACCAGTCCAGTTTGCTATTTATGTGAACCCCCAGGTCCTTGTAGCTCTTCACCACTTCCATGTCCTCCCCCTGAATACTAACTGGTCTCAGAGGCTTTTACTTTGAAAAAACATTTCTTAAATATATTGATTTTTTTTTATTTAGAACAATTACTTTGTTTTAATTATTAGAATATTACTTTGGCATAACTTGTATTAGTTCCTAGATTCTACATTTAGCAGTTAACTCAGTTAATGTGTCAGGTATACTTAGGGAGCGGATAATCAAACTTAACCAAATAAGGAAGCAATGGGAGCCAAAAGCCGATTTAAGCTGATGCCCAACTTTGTGTAAGCAGAACATAGTTAACCAGACGGTAAAGCTTTTACATGAACTTCTAAGCAACAGTACTCTCTTACATGACTGAGCATCTTTTAGCTTCACTAAAAGCACATATGATCAGTTGAAAACAGATTCAGTCCTAAGCATAAGTTGTATTTGTTCTCTACTTGTTGGCAGGCTCTTTTAATTGTTTTGTGTCCTGCAATGCATATAATTTAGCTTGTTCTGGTGATGGCAAGGCTAGCTTTGCTTGTTTAAAATGCATAGTTAACTTAAAATGTGCACTTTGGTGGACCATGCTAGGAACCTGATATCTCCTTTCCCCTGACCCTGAACTGGATTCTAGTGGGTTTGAGAATGTAATGTTTTATATCTAAAATATCTGTGCTGCTCAGTAGTCTCTGGGGCAAAGAACATAATCACTTGGCTTTCCTTTTGGTCCTGAAGAAAGATGGCTTCCATGTGTTTTGAGCTAACAGGGTGACCTTCTACAGATCATACATCTTTACCGTGCCTGTCGTCAAATAATAGGTGCAGACAGACAGAGGGACAGAGACAGAGAAGAATATGGCCATTATTTGAAACTGGTATAGACTTTTTTTTTCTTTTCTGAAAATGTTTTGCAGTCACTTTTGGAAATTTAAAATTTGCTACGAGAGCTCAATAGATACTACCACATCTGACAACCTGGAGGGCTAACTGCATTTTTTCCATAGACTCTAGATGTGTGAAACTCTTCCTGTTGTTGCTCCAGCTGCAGCATATCTGTCTGCTTTAATTGCCCTACCTTCAAAGGATAAGGTTTGTCACATTATTATGACAGAACCTTTATAAATTTAGACAGGACTGGCTGCTTTGTGTTACTTGGGTAGATTACATGATAAGTTTAATATGTTTCAGTGCAGTTTATGTTGTATAGTGCCCTTCACTGAGCAGAAACACAAAGGGCTCACATGTTTGCAACTGTATTGCACTAACAGTAAATTATTATGCCATGCAATATCTATATATATCAAACACAACTTTATGGCCTTCAGTCCACTATGACACATTTTCACACTTCTATAATGTGTCTGGGTAATTACTGTAAAGTAAATGATACTCCTTTAAAACAAGTTTGCTTGCAACTGTTACCTGTAGACCAGTTGTGCAGCACTGGCTCTTACTTGTTAATAACTGTCATGTCAGTACTGAAACATTGCTTAATACATTTTATTTGTCACTCAGTGGAGTCACTGATTTTTCATTGATTGTATATATTATTTGCCTTTACTGTACTTTTTCCTTAACCTTTTATTAAATATTAATTGCTTTACCACAGAAAATTATGAGTAAGAAATGATTTGCAATCTTGTTTTATGACAAAGTCTTTATCATATTTAATACTAGCCGTCCCCTGGGGCTCCGCCCGCGTAGTAATGAAACAGGACAACCTTTAAAAATCAATAAAAAAACAGGTACCACTAGCTAAGCAGAAGCAAAAGTACACTCCAAGACCAAGAGGTAGAGCGACTCAAACGGAGGCTGGTGCGTGAGTGAGAAGGGCACTGCCCAGGTCCCTACTGCTGATGCCACACTTCTTCCTCCCCTCGGCCCACAGGTTCTGCCTTGGAATAGCGCAAATATATTGCTGCTGCAAGCAAACTATGATTCATAGCACGGTGAAAGCAAAATCAATCCAAATGTTCAAGCAAATTATAGAAAAAAACCTGATTTAAATCTGTTAAGTAGTTCTTTCGTTCACATCCTCTAATGCACTTATTTCTAATCCTATCCATCTTCATCACACCCAGTGCAAATCTTAGCATCTTTAACTCTGCTACCTCCAGCTCTGCCTCCTGCTTTCTGGTCAATGCCACCGTCTACAACCCATATAACATAGCTGGTCTCACTACCGTCCTGTAGACCTTCCCTTTCACTCTTGCTGATACCCATCTGTCACAAATCACTCCTGACACTCTTCTCCACCCATTTCACCCTGCCTGCACTCTCTTTTTCATCTCTCTTCCACAATCCCCATTACTCTGTACTGTTCATCCCAAGTATTTAAACGCATCCACCTTTGCCAACTCTACTCCTTCATACTCACCATTCCACTGACCTCCCTCTCATTTAAACACATGTATTCTGTCTTGTTCCTACTGACCTTCATTCCTCTCCTCTCTACAGCATATCTCCACCTCTCTAGGGTCTCCTCAACCTGCTCCCTACGATCACTACAGATCACAATGTCATCAGCAAACATCATTGTCCATGGGGACTCCTGTCTAATCTTGTCTGTCAACCTTTCCATCACCACTGCAAATAAGAAAGGGATCAGAGCCCATCCCTGATGTAATCCCACCTCCAACTTGAATGCATCTGTCACTCCTATCGCAGACCTCACCACTGTCACACTTCCCTTGTACATATCCTGTACAACTCTTATGTATTTCTCTGCCACTCCTGACTTCCTCGTACAATACTACATCTCCTCTCTATGCACCCTGTCATATACTTTCTCCAAGTCCAATGCAACTCCTTCTGGCCTTCTCTATACTTCCTCATCAACATCCTCTGAGCAAACAACATATCTGTGGTACTCTTTCTTGGCACGAAACCATACTGCTGCTCACTAATCATCACCTCACTTCTTAACCTAGCTTCCACTACTCTTTCCCATAACTTCATGCTGTGGCTCATCAATTTTATCCCCCAGTAGTTATTACAGTCCTGCACACCCCTCTTATTCTTAAATATTGGCAACAGTACACTTCTTCTGCACTCCTCAGGCATCCTCTCACTTTCCAAGATTCCATTAAACAATATGGTTAAAAACTCCACTGATATCTCTCCTAAACATCTCCATGCTTCCACAGGTATGTCATCTGGACCAACGGCCCTTCCATTTTTCATCCTCTTCATACCTGTCCTTACTTCCTCCTTTCTAATCCATTGCACTTCCTGATTCACTATCTCCACATCATCCAACCTCTTCTCTCACTTGTTCTCTTCATTCATCAGCCTCTAAAAGTACTCTTTCCATCTGCTCAAAACACTTTTCTCACTTGTGAGTATGTTTCCATCTTTATCCTTTATCACGCTAACCTGCTGCACATCTTTCCAAGCTCGATCCCTCTATCTAACCAATCGGTACAGGTCCTTTTCTCCCTCCTTAGTGTCCAACTTCTCATACAACTCATCATACGCCTTTTCTTTAGCCTTCGCCATATCTCTCTTCACCTTGCGCCTTATCTCCTTGTACTCTTGTGTACTTTCTGCATCTCTCTGACTATCCCACTTCTTCTTTGCCATCCTCTTCGTCTGTATACTCTCCTGTACTTCCCCATTCCACCACCAGGTTTCCTTTTCCTCCTTCCTCTGTCCAGATGTCACGCTAAGCACTCTTCTTGCTGCCACCCTTTACAACTTCTACTGTAGTTTCCCAGCTGTCTGGTAACTATTCACTACCACCCAGTGCCTGCCTCGCCTTCTCCCTATACTCAACCTTGCAGTCTTCCTTTTTCAAATTCCACCATTTGATCCTTGGCTCTGCCCTCACTCTCTTCCTCCTACAGATCACCATCCTATGCTGCTTAACTACACTTTACCCTGCCACCACTTTGCAGTCTTCAATCTCCTTCAGATTGACTCTTCTGCATAGGATGTAATCTACCCGTGTGCATCTTCCTCCACTCTTGTACGTAACCCTATGTTCCTCCCTCTTCTTAAAAAACATATTCACCACAGAAATGTCCATCCTTTTGGCAAATTCTACTATCATCTGACCTTCTTCATTCCTATCCTTGACATCATACCTACCCATCACCTCCTCATCTCCTCTGTTCCCTTCTTTGAAATCCGCTCCAATCACCACTTTCTGTCCCTTCAGTACACTGTTCATCACTTCAGCCAACTTACTCCAAAAATCTAATTTCTCCTCCATCGCACACCCAACTTGTAGGGCATATACACTAATAACATTCATCATCATACCTCCAATTTCCAGCTTCATAATCATTACTCTGTCTGACATTCTTTTCACCTCCAAGACACTCTTGACATACTGTTCCTTCAGAATAACCCCTACCCCATTTCTCCTCCCATTCACACCATGATAGAACAATTTGAATCCACCTCCGATCCACCTGGCCTTACTCCCCTTCCATTTAGTCTCTTGCACGCACAAAATATCAACCTTCTTTCTCTCTATCATATCTGCTTACTCTCTCCCCTTACCAGTCATACTGCCAACATTCAAAGTTCCTATCCTCAGTTCCACTCTCTTTGCTTTCTTCCTCTCCTCCTGCCTCCAGACACGTCTGCCCCCTCTTCTTCTCCTTCTTCGGCCAAAAGTAGCCCAGTTTCCGCCAGCAACCTGTTGGCTAACAGTACTGGTGGCAGTCGTTGTTAACCCGGACCTCCACTGATCCGGTATGGAAATTTGTATTGTTGTCCGCATATTGATTTGGCTAAATTTTACACCAGATGCCCTTCCTGATGTAGCCCTCCCCATTTATCCGGGCTTGGGACCAGCACAAAGAAACACAAATTGAAAATATACTCTCAAATGAATACAAGCAATAGATATTAGGTTGATTTTCTTTTTAAAATAGAAATTGTTTTACTGAAAAATGAAAAGTTTTGAGAAATGGTTAGCTGCTTATGGAAAGCCCAATGTGATGCTTTTGACAGATGTTTTGGACATCACCCAAAGCACAGCACTTGCTGTTACTATTGACTGATTGAGAATTATTAACTTTACAGCATTTGAAATGCTCTGAGGAAAAAACATTCACTTGGTACAGAGTTACTTTAATATTTACCATTTTACTAAACTTGAGGATTTATTATTAATGAGATATGTTGTTGCTTTGAAATTATGAAGCAAAGTGTCTAGCTTCTAGTACAGAATTTGTTACCATGAAGAACACTGCTGTCCCAAAAAGATGCCTATTTAGACTGACATTCTTTTTACTGAAACCCAAAGTCCTGAATTATATGCTGTTGAGTGTAGAATATTCACAGACTTACTCCTTATTTTGTTTAACCTCATTCCATGAAATATAATGGTTAGATGGTACTGATCAGCTGTAACAACTGATCGTATATCCAAAACAGAACTGCAAGACTGGAGGTATGATGGCGGTTTTAAAGGAGAGGAAGTGATGTCGTCGTGGCCGGAACCGGAACTGATGTCATCTAAGCCCTCAAACACACACACACCCAGCCTCCCCACGGAACTGGAAGTGACATCATCCAAGGCACTAGAAATGGAAGTGACATCATTAAAGACCCCAGAAGTGACATCATCCAAGGCCCCTGACCCTGGTGGGATTTCCTGGGAATGATCTTCAAGGAACTGAGAAAGACAGTCAGCACACCCTGCCGCCCCCTGGTCTGATGTGGTATTATCACTACTCAAGCCCTTTAGCTGTCTCCTATTCGCACGTGTGGGACACTGTCCTTTGGCAGCTGAAGATTTTTCAGGATGGAGAACTTTTCAATTTTCAATATTCCTTCTTTGTAAACATCTTGCAGGGCTCCAAAAACTTTCTAAAATAAATACCAGCAAATGTTAACATTATCTTCAAGGAAGCTGTGGAACTTTTTTTCACCATCTCTTCAGAAGAAAATTTTCTTCCTGTCTTTAAATTGCTTCCACCTCTTGAATACCACTCTTCCGCTCATTCTCGGTCTAATATGGTTGATTCAAAATTTCATTAAGTTTCTTAACCACTTCTCCAGAGTTTTACACAAAATTTAATTGCTCATCTTGTTGTATAGTTAAAATGAAGGTTAAAGTATTGGTTGTGACAGCTCAAGGACTAAACAGAAGCCAGTCGTAGTACTGCTGTGTAATAATAAGGCCTTGGCCATGACCCTCACCACCGTGCAGCTGCAGCACCCACAGAACACATGCAGTCACTCTCAAAACATTTTAGTCAGACTTTTGACATTGTCTGCACTAAATATGCTGATGTTTAAAGCCACAGTGTCATGAACCAGGCATTAAATTTGGCTTGAGAGTGTAATGTAGCAGAATTTATGAAATTAGGTAAGGTTTATGTTGTCACATGTACAATATATAGTGGAATTGTTACTTGCATGTACTAATCTTTCTGGTTTTCCCAGGTTAGTGTGCTTGGAGTGGGATGAGTATATTTGCTGTCATGTGCTTAATCCAAACATCACCAGCCACCTGGAGATAAAACAATAGAGGTTAATATCAGTTTTCTAAAACCAAAATCACAAATGACATAAGTTTAAAAAGAAAATGTTAGTGACAAAGAGGAGTACCATTTATATTCACTAAAAATTAAGAGTGTAGTGTAGTTTACCAACAGTAATTTGCTTCGTTACAAAAGCTATGCTCATTTACCTGTCGTCAGTAGTATAAACTTTGCACTTTATTTCCATAACAACATTAGTTGCACAGAATTTAAATTGGTGAACCTCATACAAATATAACATTGATCAAACATACAGCATAATGACAAAGGTAATTATTATTACCGAAGATCACTTAATTAATCAGTTGGGCAAAACCATACTAAGACATCCATCAGTTTAATGTATAAGACTCTAAGGTCAGCTTGTTAAGTATGTACTGTGATGATATCAGAACAAAATGACATTAGAAACATTTTCATGTGAACCATCGTTCAGGCCAAGACAGTTTATCTGTTTCTGTTGTGAATGGAACACAAGTGAAAAACTATTTATGGACAACAAGTGGTGCTACCAGATAAGCACAGGGCTTTACAAAGCCTTTGAGTAAATAGTGCAGGACAGTGAGAAATTCCTGGTAAATATTAGGTGTCCCCCATGTTGCTAGATAGCATGGTGGAAGTCCTTCACAATGTGGGTGGGCTCCCCTAGAACATCTTCTCCTGGGTTCACTATGGTATAAGTATGGTAGCCCTAATCTGAAACCCTGGGGCTAATGCGTCAAGGTCCTTATTAAATGCCCCAGAGCTTTTATATGTCATCTGGGACCCCAATGTGTATCCAAATGTATCAATACTCCAGAGCTTAAAGGCATTTTGTTTTCAGTCAACAGACCAAAGTTGAGGTGGTGAGCATTGACAAGGTGTGAACTGAAAGGAGGAATAAAGCGTAAGGTGTTGAAAAGGAGAATAATTTGTGGAAGGTACACAGGGAGTGTTAGAGGAGTATGTGGGTAAGTGGACTGGCTCTCCTGGCATAAGGCACTAGTAAGGCCTTATCTATACTAATAAAAGGCAAAGCCCTCACTCACTGACTGACTGACTGACTGACTGACTGACTCATCACTAATTCTCCAACTTCCCGTGTAGGTAGAAAGCTGAAATTTGGCAGGCTCATTCCTTACAGCTTACTTACAAAAGTTAAGCAGGTTTCATTTCGAAATTCTACACGTAACGGTCATAACGGTCGACAACGTCCGCCATGTTGAACTTTCTTATTTATGGCCCCATCTTCACGAAATTTGGTAGGCGGTTTCCCTGCGCTAACCGAAACCGATGTATGTACTTATTTCGATGGTATGACGCCACTGTCGGCCGCCATATTGAACTTTGCAACGTCACCAATTTTCAAACTTCCCATGTAGGTAGAAGGCTGACCCCATCTTCACGAAAATTGGTAGGTGACTTCCCTGCGCTAACCAAAACCGATGTATGTACTTATTTCGATGGTATGACGCCACTGTCGGCCGCCATATTGAATTTTCCAAATGTCACTAATTCTCCAACTTCCCGTGTAGGTAGAAGGCTGAAATTTGGTAGGCCCATTCCTTACAGCTTACTTACAAAAGTTAAGCAGGTTTCATTTCAAAATTCTACGCGTAACGGTCATAACGATCAACAACGTCCGCCATATTGAACTTTCTTATTCATGGCCCCATCTTCACGAAATTTGGTAGGCAGCTTCCCTGCGCTAACCGAAACCAATGTGCATACTTATTTCGGTGGTATGACGCCACTGTCAGCCGCCATATTGAACTTTCCAACGTCACTAATTCTCAAACTTCCCGTGTAGGTAGAAGGCTGAAATTTGGCAGGCCCATTCCTTACAGCTTACTTACAAAAGTTAAGCAGGTTTCATTTCGAAATTCTACGCATAACGGTCATAACGGTCAACAACGTCCGCCATGTTGAACTTTCTTATTTACGGCCCCATCTTCACGAAATTTGGTAGGTGACTTCCCTGAGCTAACCAAAACCAATGTACGTACTTATTTCGGTGGTATGACGCCACTGTCAGCCGCCATATTGAATTTTCCAACATCACTAATTCTCCAACTTCCCGTATAGGTAGAAGGCTGAAATTTGGCAGGCTCATTCCTTACAGCTTACTTACAAAAGTTAAGCAGGTTTCATTTCGAAATTCTACGCGTAACGATCAACAATGTCCGCCATGTTGAACTTTCTTATTTATGGCCTCATCTTCTCGAAATTTGGTAGGCGGCTTCCCTGCACTAACCGAAACCAATGTACGTACTTATTTCGGTGGTATGATGCCACTGTCGGCCGCCATATTGAACTTTTCAACAGTCTTTGTTACTTATGGGCCCATCTTCAAGAAATTTGGTACACGGGTTCCCAACGCTAACTGAATCCTATTTACATACATATATACGTCCATAGCCTGCAGCTTGGTCACCGTGTGAGGCGGCGTTGTGTCTCCCATCCCATCACCTCCCACGTTGTTGGCTGCCTGCCTATATAAGGCCGTCCGTCGCTCCAGTCTCTACATTCCCTTCCTTGCTTCGCCACGGGATTCACGTCTCCCTGCTGATAACTACAGCCTTTTTGTTTAATCCACGGCTTCTCCGCTGTTTTATTGTTTGTTTATTACAATTATAGTTATTGTATAGGTATTTTACACTTACTTTACATTACTCAGGTACCCATTTCCTTCATCATTCCAACCCCCATTACCATGTCTATCGAGGTAATCACCATCGATCAAAAAACTGTCACTTACCGAGTGGTTTCCATGCCCGGAGATGGCACCTACCTTTTCCATTCTCTGTGTTACATACTGCACGGCCATATCAGGCTCACTCTTGATATCTGGAAGAACATTGTGTCTTATGTATTGAATGACTGGGACAGGTTCAAGGTGTGGACTGATGACGGTACAGGAGATAATTAGACTACACAGGAGCACTAGAAGAGTGAAATGCTTAAGCCCTTCACCTATGGTTCTGCATGTGAGTTGATGGCTGCCGCTGAATTGTTCGGTTGGTGCTTTCAAGTGTACCGAAATGGCCAAATATTTTACACCTTTCGACAACCGCCAATGCCTCTTAAACATCTTACATTCATAGGTGACAATTTCAGTAGTGGACACTTTGATGTTTATGAATGTTTAAACTCTCAAAAGCTGGATGTGAAGTTATCGATGAAACCGGTTGTAAGCTTACAACGCTTGACAGATGCCGAATGTCACTTCAACACAAGTCCTGCAAATACTGTCGTAATTGAAACAAACCATGAAACTGAAATCGATTATGACAGCAGCAATCCATGCTGTGAGATTTGAAACAAGATTACTGTTCACATGGCCAACTGTAAGTTGCATGCTCAAGAGTAAGCTCAGCGCACAGCTTGGTCATGTTACAACCGGAGGGCCGAACTGACAACGTGGTATACAAAGAGATCCTTAACAAATAATTATTGCCATATTTTCCCTCACTTTAAAAAGGTTAAATTTTCTTCTTAATAAAAATTTTAATGCAGTACTTCGCCGCTGCGAAGCGCGGGTATTTTGCTAGTTTCATATATAGGTAGGCTCTATGGGGTATTTGGTCTTTATTATTTTATCCCTTTGTTAAACTTTCAGATGCTAGTATTGCTTTAAATCTTTCATTGAAATTTTGAGTTTTGTCCTGTGATTTTATTTTTGTTCAGTCTTGAGGTTGATTGTGAGCACATCTTACTGTCTAAACACTTAGCTTTTCTTTAACATCCAAGTGAGATCTGAATATCCTTCCATCTAATTACTGAGCCATACTTAACCAGTTTGAGATGTACTAGAGTAACCAAAGAAAAAATTGCAAGTATACCAGGTTTGGAATTTGTATCCATATGGCACTTTCTGCCATTGTAAAATAAGTTAAACTTTTAACTGTGACATCTCAAGGACTAAAAGATGTTTTGAGGCAAGAAGACTAACAATTGCAGCACCCAGCTGCTTAAGATGCTTCAGTACTTCAAACTACATGATTGGAAAACCATTCTAAGTTACTATAGTTCTTCAACTGAAAATATTTTTGTAACATTTGTGAAAAATTCACCTTTGACTGTCTTCCAGCAATGCCTATATCTTTAAGTTGAGGAGCTAATTTCAAAGTAACAGATGACATCTATCCAACTTACTCTCTTCAGCATTTCTAACACTTCTATATTGTTTAAGTTTAGCAAAATAAATGTGCTCATGTTTGGCTACAAAAAATATAAGATACAGTATGTGTTCGTAATTATGACTTTCATAAACAAAGTTTGTAAGGTATACAAATCAGGAATAAAAGAATTACAGCACGTCTACTCCTGAGATTTACAACAGACAATTAACGCTAAAACAAATCAGTGAAGCATGTGAATATACAACAGATATGTGTATATACACTGCAGCAAATGGCCTAATGCAAAAGTTTAAATAAACAACAGAAATGTTTGCAGCTGTGACAGGTCTATCAACCACGCCAGCACCTCAGGGAACATGCCAGCATTATTCTATTGAACCGATTTTCCATGCTGTGTCTAAGGGTGTCTTGATCTCTTCATCACTTGTTGGGAGTCTGTCACTGATTATGATTTCCCTGGTGGTAATAAACTGGTAATTTTCTGCTGAACCTCTCATATTAACATTTTTGTTAAGATACGTAGTTAAACAGCTGATGAATGTATGGTATCAGAAAGCAATCAGTTGTTAGCTGTTTTTTGTGTTTATTTAAAGCAACATGTGAATACTAATTAAAATGCTTTAACCGCCATCCTTAGAATGTCATTAATCCTTTCCAATACTCAGACTTGAAATGTGTGTTTAATATCTGTTAGTAATTCAAAATGTAAATTTCTTCAAGTAACATGCAGACTGTAGGTGGTTTATACGCTTGCAAACATGATTTTGAAAAATAAAGCATACTTATATGTCAAAGTAGATAGTATAGATTTCTGGTTTGGTTGGTTATGCTGAATTTTTGTTGAATAAGGGATGGACCAAATGGCTTTCTTAAGGATTAAGTCTCAGATATGGATGTGAGCAACAGTGGAACCCGCCTTGTAACTGATCCTTTCAAGTGCCACTTTTTACCCATTCATTCATTTATTTTTTGTTTCCTTGCATACCATCTGACAGCTGTTTGTGTTCCACATGGGCTGAGAACTGCTGCTTCTGTGAATAACTACATTGATATACTACTACTTTTATGTAACCTATGAAAGCTCTTTTTAGTTATTTATGTTAAATGGTAAATATGTTAAATGTGCTTATTTACAAGCTAGGCAATTTAAAGACAATCTTTAAAATTGTGATTGATTTTTTTTTTTTTATAACTAGAGGGCTTCTGCTCGCTTTGCTCGCCAACCCCCAGGCCTGCGCTACACACCAGCCACTTCACGTCTCTGCCATTTGCGTATGTGGATTTCACTTTCACCAAAAAACAAATCTTTTAATTCTTGCAGATATGCCTCTTCATTGGGAAGTAACACTACTTTTCCCTAATGGCAACACGAATTAGACAATCTACAAGTTTCTGACTGAAGTTTAAACCCTAACAATATATTCGATCTCTTTTTGCTGTTCCGTTACTTATTTATTTTATTTTATTTATTTATTTATTTTATTATTTTATTCCACTATCACCTCGGAGTACTGCATCATCCAACCATCCTTCTGCTGATACCAGCATAGGTGAGACATCCCCACCCACAATTACAGCAGCCCATGTGAGCAGAGAGTTGAAAAGACTTCATGCCAGCAAAGCAGCGGGTCCAGATGGTGTATCGCCACGACTGCTGAAGGCCTGTGCGTTGGAACTGGGGAGTCCTCTACAGCGCATCTTCAACCTGAGCCTGGAACAGGGGAGAGTCCCAAGGCTTTGGAAAACATCTTGTATCACCCCTGTCCCAAAGGTATCACGTCCTAGTGAGCTGAATGACTTCCGGCCTGTTGCTCTGACGTCACATCTGATGAAGACCATGGAGCGGCTGCTGCTTCACCACCTGAGGCCACAGGTCCGCCACGCCCTCGACCCTCTGCAGTTCGCATACCAGGAGAAGGTGGGAGCGGAGGATGCCATCATCTATATGCTACACCGATCCCTCTCCCACCTGGACAGAGGCAGTGGTGCTGTAAGAATTATGTTTTTGGACTTCTCTAGCGCCTTCAACACCATCCAACCTCTGCTCCTTAGAGACAAGCTGACTGAGATGGGAG
>JANRMT010062842.1:2329437-2347644 GCA_026402145.1 Polypterus bichir lapradei | reverse complement strand
TTTTTGAACCTCTTTACAATGTTCTACTTTGTCATCTACTCTTTGTCTTTTATTTCCAGCCCGGGCGTGGTTAAATCTCTTGGCACAAAGTCTTGTCTTGAAAGTATCTCTCTGGAAAAGTCTTGTCTCATCCCAGGATTTTTTATATAATAGAGAGAAATAAAATGTGCTGGGGCTACAGCCCTCAGCGTGTAAACCATTGGCTTAGAAGGCAGGGATATCAAACAATGCGATTAAGGAAAAATAACATGTTATACTTTTAAAAAATAATTGTCATCTGTTGATTGTTTAATTTTTACAGCCCAAGTTCATTATGGTGATTATAGTTGTAGTGGCCTTTTTTATTGTGAAGTATTTAGTATTCTGCAAAATTATTTGAAAATACTCATTTCTAAAGTAACCTAAATACTCTAAAAATGCTTTGATTTCCAGTTTATTATTCCTGCATTATTTTTTAAAATAACATTTTAAATGACAAAAGTTTACAAAAATAATTGAAAAATCTATATATTGCCTGAGATTGTCTATCATAAGGTCTTTAACAGTTTTCTTTCATTCCCATGGAAGTGAGAATGAAGCAGCACCTTTTCTTGCATTAATCAACAAGACAGGAAAGATTGCAACAACAACAACAATAATATTTATTTATATAGCACATTTTCATACAAAAGATGTAGCTCAAAGTGCTTTAGAGGATGAAGAAAGAGAAAAAAGACAAAATACAGAAATAAAATTAGGCAATACTAATTAGCATAGAATAAAAGTAAGGTCCGATGGCCAGGGAGGATAGAAAAAACAAAAAAAAAAAAAATCCAGACGGCGGGAGAAAAAAACCCAAAATATGCAGGGGTCCCGAGGCCATGAGACCGTCCAGCCCCCTCTAGGCATTCTACCTAATATAAATGTTATAAATGTAATATAAATATTTGTCACTTGCTTATAACATACTCATTTTTAATGTGCCTTAACTTCTAAAATAAAAAATGCAGGTAAGGAATTTGTGGCAGCATGTAACAGTGAGACATGTAACCAAATGTGGGATTTGATGCTGAAGGGATTTTCTATCATAACATGGTATTTTAAGACCAGTAAATTATGCTTTTGTGTAAGCAACAATGATGTAAATTGATCTTTTTTTTTCCTGGAAAGCATTATAACCAGGTCATAATCCATCTGAATGGGTGAACTTAACATTTAATTCACCAGAGAATGAGTTAAAGGAACTGCATTGGCAGCTTTATGATTTTGTAAACTCGTGGCTTAGGCACTAGACCACATTGTAAATGCTTTGAACATAACATTCTTAAATCTGGTATAATCCTGAATGTCAAGGGAAAATGGAGGCTATCCCTGCAGCATGGGTGCTATTTAAGAACTAGCTCTAGCTGGGGTACCAGTCTTCCACACACACCTAAGGGCCCAATTTAGAATTACTGGTTAACCTGATTTGGACCTCTTTTGGGATGTTGGAGGAAAACCACACAACACAGAGGAAAACCTACACAGACACAGGGAGAGTGTGAAACTTCCACACTGGCAACATCTGAGCATGATGTTCAAACCCAGATTGCTGGATTTGTGAAACTGCAGTGTTAACCACTGCACCAGCTTGTTTGCAGTTAAGCAACATGCTACAAATGTTAACAGAAAAATTTGACTTGGTTTAGTTGCAGAGCTAAAATCTGCAGCGTCAGCCACAGGGCAAGAATCTGCAGAGGACAAGATACCAGTCTGTCATACGGCACATTCACCCACACCCTCTTTAATTATTACTGGGTCAAATTAGAGTCAATAATTAACCTACCACACCTTTCTTTGGGACGTGCAAAGAAAGCTAGAATACCTGGAGAAGACCACAAATTGACATGAGAAGAACGTGCAGACTCTACACAGGGTTTCAAAAAGTGCTAGCCACTGTTCCGCCATCAGTTACTGATTTTTATTTATTTTTCCTGATAATCACAAATCTCAATCATGCATATATCACATCTGCATTATCAAATAATAATGTATTCTTTTTACTAGTGCCACTATTAACTGGGAGACAGAGGTTCTGAGGTAAGGTTGTTACACTCATTAGTTGTGGTGCCAGAGAGTGATAATATGTTGCATGTCGATTAGAACGTGCAAGTCAGAACTGTACATGTGACAAAATAACTATAATAAACCTAGAAAATACTTGTTTTAATTTATATACATTAAATATATATAATTTATAGTTCATTCAGTTTTTTTGTTTTATGAAATGCTGCCATCTTGTGTTCACTTTTTGAAAGTGTGAAAAAAAGTAGAAGATTTTCCTATGACAGTATGCATATCACTCTGTCTCACAGATTTCACAGAAACCATTGTAATAATGTCACAGGAGGCACAATCTTAAATCACAGTGATACATAACCAATCCAGGCTGACCATTTCATTATGGCCATGATTACAAGATCATAACTTTAAAATGCCCAAATAAAGCAAATTGAACAATTTTCATAATTAAGTGTAAATACTGATAAGATCTAAAACATGTACATTTGATTAGAAAAATAAATAGCTATATAAAAGGGTTCATGGCAATCCTCTTCACCTAGAATTAATTCTAAATTGGCCAAATGTATCAACCATCAAAGGTTTATTAACAAGAAGCCCAAAAACATAAATACAGGGAAAATGTAAAAGTATAAAAGAAACAAAAGGAAATCTACAATCTTGTGATATCTCTCAGTCTATCTTATCAGGTGGTGACTCGTGCCTAAGAGGCACAGCAACCCACACATTTGTCCACTAATTCAGCACCTAAAATATTTCTGTCTCTCACCATCTGGCTTTTTTGAAACTCATCAGCAGAAAAAGACTTTTTTTTTGTTTACTATTTATTTAGCAAATATTTCTTACAGCTTCTTACCATTTTTAGTTCCTTTTCATCATGCTTTTTGTAACAAAAATGTTCCAATTGATCATTTTAGGATAGCCTCGGCACAAACTCCACGGTAGAGATTGTAGCATTAGAACAAAACGTGCCCCTGCCCAAGACTCATCTGTCGGTGGTGTGATGCAGTTGCCTCAAAGGCTCACAGACATGCACGGTACCAAAGTGCTATCTGGTGGCAAAGTTGCACAGTCTAAATGTGTGGGTATTATCTTTCTGGAAGGGTAATGATTGTGCTGGAATTAGCACAAAGCTACCAGTCTAGCTGCATCATCTATTTAAGTGGCCTGGGCACGGTTTTGAAACTCATCATGAGTATCAAAAGAAGAGGGTATAATGATTCATGCATTCAATATGGATTTACCGTACATATGTCATCAGAAAAATTGAACAAAATATGTTATTTGTACTAAATTGTTGGCAAATGTTTCTATGAAACCAATGAAGTTGAAGGAACATTCCATTATGTTCATCCTCAATACAAGAACAAAGACAAAAGCGTTTTCAACGTCATGGGAATGCTCTCAAAAAAATGATGTTGGATTCAACAGGGGCATTCCAGGAAAAGAATTACAAGGTTACTGAAGCTTCTTTTGTTGCAGTATTGGAAACAGCAAAGCAAAAAAAAAAAAAACTCTAATCAAACCTTGCACTTTCACAATGGTAGAAATTGTGTTGGATAAAGGATTTGAAACAAAAACTGCAGCTATTCCACAAAATTAAAGCCAAACAATAGTTAAACAGTAATGTTCAAAGGAGAATTTGCAGGAGTTCAGGATTGCAGCATTTGGCTTATTTTCAATTCAACTCGATGAATCAACTGATGTGGCATCACATTCCCAGTTGCTGGTATTTGCAAGATATGTTCACTCAGGTTCATTTAAGGAAGAGTGCCTCTTTTGTTCTCCACTTGAAAAAAATGCCAAGGTCTCAGATATTTTGGAAAAAGTTTCATCTTTTTTTAAATCAGAAAATATTTTGTGGAATAATTTTGGGGACAAAATCTGGATTCCAATTTAGTGTGATAAAGTGAGCTCCAAAAGTGAAAAAAAATCACTGCGTGATCCAAAAACACTCCCAACTCCACTGGGAGTAGTTTTTGCTCAAACAATTAAAATTGTGAATTTTGTCAAAGGAGGAGATCTGATTTCACAACTTTTCAAGCAATTATGCATCAACATGGATGCAGATCATCATTTGCTTCTTTTCCATATAAATGTTTGATGATTTTCAAGAGAAAATGAGGCTGTGTGAATCTTTGAGCTTAGAAATGAGCTCAAATAATTCTTTGAAGTTGAAAGTAAAATGGAATAATAAGTCTGGCTGGAAAATAAAAAATGGATCATGTGCCTTGCCTGTTTGTTTGACGTTTTTGAGCAGCTGAATAAACGAAATCTTCAGATGTAAAGGAAGGAATACAACCATCAAAAAATTAATTGATTCCTTGAAGGCCTTCACATGCAAGCTGGAAAAGTGAAAAAGAAATGCAAATAATGTTTTTGACAATTTAGTTCTTATTGATGGTGGGGATGATACAATGCTTTCAGACTTTTTTTCCAGAATTTTGGTGCATTTGATACCACTGGAAAATGAACTCAGCCTGAAATAAATGATGAGGAGTTGGTCTTAGTGTGAAATTCAAATTCATATTGGCAGTTGAAAAAGTTCCTGATGATTGTCAAGATGGATTTCTGGAGATGAAGACTGATTTGGGAGCAACATATACATTCAATGAAAAATCAGTTACAGAATTGTGGCCTTTGATGTGTGATTCCTACCCAAAAGTGGCAGTAAAAGCTATCTGTGCATTGTTTTCATCGGTTGACATATCTGTGAATCAGGATTTTCAACTCTACTGTAAATGAAAATGAAGGAACGAAGTAGACTGGAGGTAGAAAATGACCTGCATTGTGCCTTTTCCAGTACATCTCCATATATCCAAGAATTGGCAAAGAAAAAACAATCACTAGTTTCCCATTTACTGCAACCTTCATCTCTATAATTATAAACTGATTTTCAATACCATGGCATTCTTTTGAACTTTTTGTTTATTGAAGTAGTCTCCAGTCTTAAAGTGGTTAGGAATATAAGAAACTACTTCTACTTAAGTTTTAAAATTCATCAGCATTTTCTTTTGGTAATTTTGTAAAAATTGTCAACAAAAATAATCCACGTAAATGTATATGTACTAATACATAAAAAATATAATTTTAATATTATGTCCATAATACTTTTGATTCAATATTTGGACACTAGGAATGACAATCTGACGAATGGCGAAATGTGTAGCAAAAAAGGTTGAGAATCGCTATTTTAGAGATCTGTTTTCACTTTTGACTTTTAAGAATCTTCTTTCTGTTGATCAGTGTCAAAAAAGTCAAAATAAATCAATTCTGATTTAAAGCTGCATAATAATGCAATGTGAAAGATGTACTAGGCCCAAGATAATTGCATTTTTACATTCTTCTTTTTTATCTCTTTATGGGCCTGACATTTGACCCATCATTTAGTAACTGGCTTACTTAAAGGGTTCACAAGGTGCTGCCCCCTATTGTTCTGGAGGGAAAAACTGATATCCTGGTAGTGCACTGTTAAAATGGCAATATTGTCAAATTCTGGTGCCTTGCATTACTCAGATGATACAAAAGTCCTTGCAGCCCATGAAGACATCAACCACACTTAAGATGTAGGGTCAGACATCTCACATCTCCACAATACCTGTTGGGTGTCCTGGTTTTTCATCTAGATCTCATTATATATTATATTCCACTGCCTAAGTTTTTGGATTCAAAGGGACATTCAGTAGTGAAGGGAGCAGAGTAGATCACATGCAGTATAATGTATTCATCCCTGAATAAACTTCATAACAGTTATAAGAATGCTGACCTCTACTTTTCTTTTCACTTTCATTAACTTGGCTGAGTATAAAAAAACAGTATCTCAAAAATACATATTACATGCAGCAATACATCTTGAGGTAAGTTGTATAATAAATCAAAGGCACTTTAATACAGATTGTTATAGAATATTTTTAGAATTCTGAAACTCTTGATGTTCTTGGATGGATGATGTTAGCTGATGACATTTTTCTGAACAGCTCAGTACAGTGCGCTGACATCCGAAATATAAGCAGCTTGCAAAACTTTTGTATAGAAAACAGCATAAAGAACAATTGTAAACACCCCAGTTATGCAGTAAGACTGTTTACTTCATGGTGTAACTGATACGTTTCTTTGCTGGCATTTCATCTAATTAATTGTGCCATTACATAATGCTTACTTCTAGTATCTCTTATATGGATGCGCTATCTTTTCTCTAAAACAACTCTCTTTATTATATTGTGGCATCTCCTTGCTAGTTGATTAGGCTGCAGTCTCAGCAGCTGTTTCAGATGGGAAGGATTTTCCTAATCAAGAGAATGATTGCTCTAATGAAGGGTATTATTAGGGACTGAGAGCTTGGCTGACTTTTCAGAAGTCAGAAGTCATCTTTAGGGTTGAGAATTACTTCTCTAGAGTATTATTTTATTCCAGTCTTACCTATTTGGTTTTAAATTACGTCTATTATAGCAATGTAATGGTTCAAAAATAATGAAGAATTTCACTTTTCCTTATTATCCTATTTTACAGTTTCTTTCCATTTCTGAAACATTATGAATTTCTGCACTTCTAAAGGAGGATTGCAAAGATGAGCAATAAATAATCAGGGTTTAAGCAATGATCCTTAGAGTTTAGCGCTGCCTGCTTGTCAATCAGTGATCTAATTCATATTTCCCTTGTTAATTGGCCTTCATTTCTATTGATTTGTGCATTCAAGGGTCTGAGTTTCATCTGTTACTACATTATACCTTTCTGTTGCATAGCATTTTTAAGCTAATACTGTCACCAATGCCCAGTGGCTCTTTATAATAGCTTCTTTAATGAACTAAGAAAATATTTACTTATCATCACATTAGCTTTTTTGGAAACTATATTGTTTTACTGTTTTGAGTGAAAAAATAACAAGCACATTCCAAAACCTGTCAGAGTTTTTAAGCCTTTTTCTTTATTAACATGCTCACTAGAGTTCAGTGCCTTTCTTTCTTTCTTTCTCATTTAAATAAGTTCATATAAGCGTCATATAAAAATTACCAGAACATGTGGCAATATCTCAATCTGATTTTACAGTGTATGTCTCCGTCACAGTGGTGTCAGTCAGTATCAATAACTATAACTGCATATTTAATCTTGCTATTTTAAAATGTACCTTTGCTTGTTTTGTTAATTGAGCAGATTTTGAAGGATTCTGTACAAAAACTGAAAACTCATGAGATAGATGGGATGATACCATATGCCCAGTGCTGCCTGATGCAGCCATGAATTGGATAAAGCAGGATAGACAGACTGCATAGCAGTCTATCTAAGCTGTATAGATAGACCTGTGAAATTCAACCTGAATAAAGTTTGCGTTACCAATGGATCTATTCAGCAACAGTAACGGATCCTTGGCACACTTAGTTTGAATATCTGAACAAAATGTATCCTGTCTTTAATGAGCCTGTCATTTAATTTTCTTAGTATTGTTACTAGCAGTAATAGTTATCAACTATAAGTTGTGTTTGTAATTCATTTTTTAAATAGGAAATTTCCCTAGGAAGATCTATTTTTGAAGCAAAAAATATTACCAAAACTCTAGTATTATTTGTTCTTTTAGAAACTGGACCAATAATTGATAAATACAAGTAATGATAGTATTGCCATATTTATGAAATTCTTATTAGCAAACATCTTCAATGTTAAAATATGCAACCTCATGTTCTTTAATGGAGAGCACACTTCAACTTACCTGTTGTACTTGTCATTCATGCTTCCATACCACTTTGCTGAAACGTTTTGTGAAACCACAAAGAAAAAACTCCACATATACTGTACAATAAATTTGGATTAGGTTAATTTAACTGTAACCTTAGTAACAGTACTTAAAATAATGTTTTAAAAGTAAGAATGCATTATAAAAAACAATTATTTTGAGGTTCTTGGCTCTGAAATAGTAGTTGTATCTGAGTTTGAGGTTCACCAAGTTGTACTTCTATTAAGATGAAAAGGTTCAGGCATTAAGTATGATGTGTAATGCATTAGTTCCACAGTCTAGGTATCTTCATTTTTAGACTTTCCAATGAAATTCAAAGTGATAACGGTTCACACAAAAGAAAAGAAAAAGATTTGTATTGATAATGTTTCAGTTTCAGGCGTCTAAATTTTTGCTATGCACTTTACTAGAAATTTTACTATATACAGCCATGTAAAGAACAAGAGGAACCAGCACTACAATATAAAGAGTGAAATCATTCAAAATAGTTCAATGTAATGTTAATGATAGAGATAAGCAGATCTTGTGCCAAGAGTGTTTTGATCAAAAGCAATTACATTACAATCACAAATTCATGTGTGGAGTACCTTTTGCTCTATGCAGACCATCTTAATATGAAAAGGATTGCCAAATTAAAAAGGTATACCAAAGCAGTTTGCCAATAACTATTGCATACTCCAGAAAATGTGTTTTGCCTTTAATGTCCCAATTTTAAAAAAGCACAGTTCTGGTACAAAAATGGTCAGGTATATAGATAAGTTGTTTGGAGAGTGATAATTAGAAATAATTTTGAAAACTGAGTGAATCAGCTTATAAGCTGTCCCATGGCAACCCAATATGGTAGAGAACCACAGAAGGGGTACAGCGCCTTTATTAAACCAGAACTACTTAAGTAAGAGATAAAAAAAAAAAAAAAATGATATAAACTACAAAATAAATAAAAGAAAAAAAAAAAACTCTGCTGCCTCTCTCAGCAGGACTTGAATCTGTCAGAACAGCAGTGGCTCACCAACCTGCCTAGAATATCACTATACCAAACACCTAACTTTCTGTTTCTACTTTCTTTCCAGGCACTGGCCTCCCTCCTCCTCCTATCATGGTGTTACATTCTGTTTTGGAAAAATGTCTTTGAACTTTAGTAATTGCTGGGTCCACTGCTCATTAGCATCATGGAGGAATATTGCATCTTTCCCTCCCCTCTGTTTCTTTCACTAAAATAATGTGGTACACTCCTGCCTGGTGTTCATTTTGGGCACTCAGCACACACTCAGACAAATACAGTACCACCACCTAAACGCTCCTATATTTCCACACTGACATACATAGTGATCCTCTTACTGTCATGTCATTTTCTCCTATTGCCCTTGTGCTAGCCTTGTATACCTTTGCCCTGGTGCCCTCTTGTCATTTGGGAATCCCCTCTCAAATTATAAAGAATTTTGATATATTTTTTACAAGATGACCTCACACACTGGCACTCATTTATTTTCCAAATATACTTTGTTATCAAAAAAGACTATTATTGCCATGGTGTAATCTAGTTATTTACACTTGTCAATAATGTAATCAACTATCTTAAAACTAAAATAATAACAGATACCTTTCCACTTCTCAAAGTCCCAATGGTCTAGCTACACACAGTCAAAAAGTTGATAGAGTAATGAGAAATAGTATATCTGCAGCTTCACAGCAACTTATACTTAAAATTAACTGTTGAGAAACAGTTTTACTTACCGGAAATCATCCGTTATGAAAGTCTGCTGCTGAAAATGACCAGACCTGTATAGCCACATCCACTCCATTTGGGAAAGTGTTCTTCTTTTTTTGCAGTTGGAAAGTCAGCACGCTGGAAAGTTCGACCCGAAGAATAAAAAAATGGTCCCTCCCACACAGCACACGAACAACCTAAAATATTAAGTTAACTAAAATATGTTTTTTATGTTTATTCCCTCCATCATAACTTACTTTGGTACAAACAAATTTTTATACTTTGACTGAGATCTGAAACCAAATACAGTAATCCCTCCTCAATCGCGGGGGTTGCGTTCCAGACCCCCCCGCGATAGGTGAAAATCCGCGAAGTAGAAACCATATGTTTGTATGGTTATTTTTATATATTTTAAGCCCTTATAAACTCTCCCGCACTGTTTATAAATATTCCCCGCAGAGTTATACATCATAATCCCTTTGTATTCTCTTAGATATTAGGTAAGATTCATTGAAATTATGTATATAAACACACTGTTTATATACAGTAAAACCTAAATATTATTTTAAAGATATTGAGTGTCTCTGATATCACATATGTTACAGCCATTACGATAGACAGGTCACCAGCAATAAATACGTACAATCATAGGACACACACACAAATACTCACATATAGTTAGTTTACAGTCGCTCATTAGACCAAACTGTATATCCTGCTTATAGGAGGAAAATCAAAATACATTGAAACAAATTAATGTAGACTGAGAGAATGAGAGCTAGCAAGGACCCTGAGATCTGAACTTAGATTCTGAGGAAATATGATGTGCCAGTATTAAACATGCCACAAGAAACAAGTTACTGCAGGAAAATTCACTCATGCTAATGAACCTGCTTTAGGCCTTTATAAATTTTTCAGTTAGAAGAGCACCAATTTTTATAGTCATGGCAGCAAAAAGCAAATAGTATTGTGTTTAAAAGACTCCTAATACTGTTGTAGGACAGACTGGCATTGTCCATTTTGCCAGGCTTGAACCCAAATTCTGGCTTAGTAAACTGTTGCCAGATATTCTTATTGCCAGCTAAAAGTCTCAGTTGGCCTGAATGGGCCTCCTTTTGGAATGCAGTATCTGCTGTCTTATTTGATTGGATGATCAATACCAGACCATGTAACAGTCAGGGACATCTCTTTCTAAGGCGAGAAAGACTCAAGTTCTGATCAAAGTACCGTAAATCCATGATAGTAAAATTGATGGACAGAACTTTGCACCAGTGTTCAACCAAGAGGATTGTCTTATGTGCATTCAAGAATCCAATGACAAGACCTCTGATCCTCCTTATAAAAACCCTTGTAATAACACCCTAACTAATTGTTCTTCTCTCCTTATGCTACAGCGTGACCTGACCATAATTAAGAGTGCCCATAGCCAAAACCCATAGCTGATGATAGGTTGTGGCCTCAACAGAGATTGAAGCAATCCCTTTACTCCAGAGGGCAACTGTGATGGACTGAGAGGTTGGAATATTTGTCTGTGCTGGAGTTAGGACAAGGTTCCCATTAGTCCAACCTTGCTTAGTTATAGCAAGGATATGACCAAGAGAGAGGGACCGTACATAAACCACGTATTTGCCTTGCTAATGACAATTACTGATTGATCACCAGCTGACCTAGCAGATGTAACTTTGTTAGCTTCTGATGAGACTTTGTATAAAACCCTTGAAGAAAAAAACTACAGTACTGTCTGCAACTAGAGAGTGCAACCAAAGGTGAAGAAGGAGACATCCTGACCATCCTTTAAAAATACAAAGAAAAGAAAATGCTCTGAAAGTCCCTCCACATTTCTGCAGAAAGCCAACCAGAAAAGGAACAAAGTAATTCAAACCATAAGTATACTCAGATTCCAAGATCTGTTAACTGCAATTTAACAGACAGGACAAAGCTTGCTGATGTACTATAGTACTGATGTTACTGTGACCAAAGATAAGAACCTTATGAAGGGTAAATCCTAGCTATTATGAGTTTCTAATCCTAAATCCAGTAAGAAAGAGCAGAGTAGAACCCCACACATGTATGCATTCCCACACACATACCGAGAGAGAGACTTTGGTGTGGTGGGGGTTAGTCCTAAGCCAGAGCAAAGGCTAGCTGCTGTGAGCAAATGAACACCACTTGCAGGCAATAGAAACTTCAGAATAACCCAGAGAACTTATCCATTTTAACTTCACAAACTGAAAAATTAGGATTCATAAGTTGTGTTCCTATTCCTTTAAGAGAGATACATTCTATCTAAGCCAAGAGATAGAATTGATCAATTATGTGCCTTTATCTATAGGAGAAAATAAGTTAAACTACACTTTTGTATTTTTATGTTTTGTGTTGTTTGTTTGTGTCTTTTGTCTATATATATCTATTGTGGCGGACGGCCGGGTTCCATGCCCGGCCGGGACACCCCTTCACTATATATTCAGAGGGAGCAGTCCTGGACAGTGCAATACCTCCCCCTGGATGTTGGATGGCCACCCCCCTGGGTTGGAGCGGTGCGTCAGCCTCCCGCAGGGCTCCATGGCGGATAGAGTTCTCCACAGCCCTGTTGGGTTCCACAGGTGCCGCCAGGGGGTTCTGCAGCAGGAGCTGCTGGCTCCTTTTGGGCATTGGTTACACCACACCCGGAAGTGCAGCCGGATGTTGGCAATCAACCACCTGGAGCACTTCCGGGTACCCAATAAAAGGAGCCAGTGACCACCACTCAATGGCCAGAGTCAGGCGGAGGAGGATAGGGTTGCCAGGGAGGATTGGTGGAGGAAGAGAAAGTGTTTTGCTTCTGGTACTTTGAGTGCTTATACTTGGGACTGTGTTATGCCTGTGGGGTTCACGGGGAAGACGTGCCCCACAGGTGAAGAAAAATAAATATTTGTTTTATTTTACACGTGCCTCCCGTGCCAATCTGTGTCGGGTCGGGCACAATATAGCACCTTTTCTTACACTATATATTTGCATATATACTGTACATCTTCCATTATCCTTATAATATAAATATTTCTTTTTTGCTTATTTCAACCAGCGTGTCTGGGTTATTTGTGAACGTAAGTCTTCGGCCATGTTTCAAAAAACAACAGAGAAGGTGAAGGTATTAATGTAGACTTTCCCCGATTTATGAAACTTGTACCTCTTCATATTCTGGTGTCCCTGCCAAAACGTGAAACAGAGATCCTACAGTCTATTTTCTGCATTAATTTGCCATCCCTGGAGTGGATGAGATGGAATTCATTTTCACTTTTCCTCCACTGTATATGAGTTATTTTGGAACTGGAAGGATACTATTGCCAGCTCAAGCCTTATTTCCTCTGCTAAGTGCAGCACAGATATATAGTATTGGTGACATTCTACTGGTGTAATGGTGTGTCACACAGAAGAGAACATTTTATGGATGTAAGATCTTTTAAAAGTATGCAACAAATGGTGTAAATCATAGATGTGTCAGTCACAAGCCTGACCAGATGAGCCATTGAACTTTTGTCTCTTCCTTAGGTGATCAAGTTATCAGCAAGAAAGGAAATGGGTTTAAAACAGAATCTCACTGCAGTAAAAACCTGAATTAAACATATTACATCTTGAAGTTCTTCATGCCTGATTGCACACATTCCTGTAGCCTTGTCACCACAGAAATCAAAGACCATATCTCCAGAAAAAGGCAGCATTGTACACTGTAAATATTTAAGCCTTTTTTCAAAGTCTTAACAGTCTTCTCCCAGTAGCCTGCATTTCCCTGCACTTTCTCAGTAATGCCTGGGTGAGGCTTCATCCTTCACCTTGTAAAGCACTGCACTGTTTGCTAGTGCAACTTTATAGCCACATTATATTCTTTAGAAATGCCTCTTCACATTCTTCCTTTGAATGACTCTTTGCTGTTATCACAGCTGTAGGGGTTGTTGGCCTGCCAGTCAGGCTGCCACATAAGGTGCTCCATCTGTAAGCAACATCCTGAACATTCTTTCTTGGAGGGCCAACTAGATAAGTAGATTAAATCGGGTCAGAGGCAGAATTACTAATAGGCAGGTAAATTAAGGTGTCAGTTGTTTCTTTTTATCAAGAAGTGGTTAGAAACTGAGTAATCTTTTTTTCCTCAAAAAAGTCAAGCACAGGGTTATGTTTTTAATAGCTCCAGTTTAAAAATAACAGGGAAATGACTTTATTGGCTGTAAATACATGTGTAATGGTGTCTTAGGAAAAATTGCATCTGTTTGGTGGATTTGAGGTAGCGCAGACATACGCCATGGCATGTCTTAGGTGATGACCACTGATATGGTACCTAAATGGTATTTTGAGAATGTTGAAAAAATTGAGTTGAATTATTTCATGGTTAATCCATCATTTGGCACTTGCACACACATTCACACCAACACAAGTTAGGCAAAAGCAGTCATTAGTTTAATGTCGACATGATGAAGAATCCATAATATTAGGGGAAATCTCACACAGACATTAGTATCATTTACAAACTCCTCATATACATTAACCAGGTGGATAAGCAGCACTTCTAACCATTATACTACCTTGTCACCTTTAAATGGTTTCTCCTATTAAAGGTATTTCTAATTTTATCGATACTAGATCTGTACATTTGAATTTGTGAAAATGTTTCCCCTCTTAAACTTGTTTTGGAAACCAGTTTTATTTCATTGGCTTCCTTAACCTCAAAGCAACACAATGCTACGTATGACCGAGGAAGTTTTTGTTCTCTGTTGCTAAGAAATCTGTGTTTTTCTGGACTGTCCTCTCTGTCTCATTCTTTTAGTGAATTTACAGGAGGCCTGTTCCTTGGCAACAATTTTTCTTGGCATGCTAGCACTTCATGGTTCTTGTTTACTTTGCAAACAGCTGAAGGCAAAGGGCTGCTCCTAATCTCATGGTGCTACGTATTAAAAAATAAATGTGTCAGCAACAATGTTCATAGCAGTAGCCATGTGAGCTAGGTGCATTTCCTACTTTTATTAAGAATATTTTAGCCATGGATTTGTTTCTTTTAAAGACGATTGGAAGCAAAAGCTGATTCTTACAGTACAGTAAGTGAATTGTTATCTTTGGGTTGCTTTGAATTATAAACTTCATTTAAGTAAATTTGAGTAATTAAAACCTTTTCTTTTAAGATGTTTTACCTAATTGAGATACTGACATGTCTTTATTTTGATATTTCATATATTTTTAACTAAAAAATATTAATAAAAAAATTAGTATAATAACTGTTTAATATATTTCCCTGTAAGAAATGTTTTATCAAAGTAAACACTTCATCAAGCCTGAACTGCATTAAACAGCTTGAAAAATGGATGGATGGATAGATATGTGGGTAATTTCCATATATACAGGTACATTAAAATATCCATTGTAACTTTACTGAATATCAGATAAGCTTCCACAGAAGCTATTATTGTCCCCTGAACTTTCTCGTACTTTTATATCTCAAATTCACTGTACTGTGATATCTTGATTTTAGATCTTTGTCTTCCCACTTTTCACAAAAGCTTAACATTATTGTACTAAGTTGCAGAATATTTAGCAGTTATTCATCCTTCCATTCATTCTTTCTGCGTTTGTCTTGCTTGTTTCAACAACCTCAGTTTCATCCCAATGTCCAAAGGCATGCTTTACTTTAAGATTGATTGGTAACTCCAAACTTGACCTACTATGGGTGAATTTCAGACTGTGGCCTTTTTGGGCCCATGTTTTTCTAGTGCCCTGATAGAAGCTCCAGCTTTGGTTCCCCTAGTCAGTAAAATAAAGTATAGAGGGAAAGTGTGAGTTCATTTAGTCAGAGAAAGAGTCTTATTATTTACCAATGTCAAAGTGATTTAATAAACAGTACGTACTTACTTTACAATACCTGGACTTTCAAAATGAACTTGCAATTTTGCTGAACACATTTATAGAGATCTGGGGTGCTGTTTGAAGATGGTGAGCAACTTATCTTAAATGTGGAAATCAGTAGGTGATGATACATTTTTCTTTGTTCTGAGACACCAAATGTGTTTCGGTAAAGAGGATGCTGTGCTTGGGTATGCTGTGTGGCATAGTGATTAGTACTGCAGGCTCACACTACCATTGTGCCACATTCAAATCACACTCCTGGTTATGGAGTTTGCTCATTGAAAATTTCTCATTTTCTAAGTGGGTTTTTCTTTACGTTTTCCAGTTTTTCTCTGAGGTTTTAAAGGTTAATTGGCAATTGTTAGTGAGTCAAGTATGAGTGTAGGTTATGTAATAGACTGGTGCCCGGTCCAGGGTTGCTCCCTGCCTTATATCTGATTTTGCCAGGATAGGCCATGCCCCTTAAAACTGCAAATTTCCTGTATGAAGACAATAACAGATGTTGAACCTTAAAATACTGGATACGTGTTGCTTTAAACTACGTAATAATAAAAACAGAAAAGTTACTTTGGACATCTACTCATCCTAGCCAGTTATTACTGATACATTGAACCAATATTATCAGTTGTTATCAGTCTTATACAAATGAACCTGAAGGTACATACAGAGCCATTGAATCGTTATCAGCAGTTTAATGAGTGATAATAATTATCACACACATTAAGAGCATGTTGGCCTTTGTGAACATATAAAAGAGATTAGCCCAGTCCCGTCTGTAACATTAACCACTTTTAAAAACTTTGCATATTAAAGGAAAAGTTGCTTTTGAAAAAATAGAATACTACGGGTTTTATTTCTATTTTGTACATGTGCGAGCAAGGCACAGTGGTTCTCTTTTAAGTTCTTCTGTCTGCTGTCAGTGAACTTAGTCTAACTTCAGATCACAGGGCTATTAATTGTTAAACATCTCTTGAAATATTTCCTCAGGCTTGGAGTATGCATGCTCTTCTGGTGTTTACTTTTGTTTTCTCCAGGTGCCTCACATATTCCACACATATACTGTAGAGATTAGGTTGATTGGTGACTCCAAAGTGTTCTGCTTTGAGTGAGTGTACTTTGATATGGACTGGCATCTAATCTAGCATTGGCTCCTGCCTTGTTTATAATGGTGCTGGGATTGACTATCTGTTTTGAAATAGGTGGGTTAATAAAATTGTCAGGTGAACGAGTATTCATGCAATTCCACTCATTGTGGAAATCAAAACTCTCCATGCACTTAAAACTCAGTAAGGTCCCTGCATGTTTGTATGTTCTCCCCCTGTCTGTTTTGGTTTCCTCCTGGTACTCCAGTTTTCTCCCACAGTCCAAAGACATGCAGGTTAGGTGGACTGCTGATGCTAAATTGGCCTGGGGTGTTTGTGAGTTCATCCTGCCAAGGATTGTTCTCACCTTGCACCCTGGTAAGGCCCCAGCTGCCCTTTGACCCGGGCTTAGAAAAAGGAATGGGATGGTACCATAAGGCCCTGCATTGATATGAAATGTGAGTCCTGCTATTCTAGCATCATTAGGGCCTGTAACCTACCTGAATGCTAAATGTAACAGATTTGGGGAACTGACCCTGCAAATCTAGAATCTAATGTTATACATCACACAATAAAAACACCACAATTACTCACAGACACAAACTGTCAATACTCACATCTTTGTGGAAGACATTAACTCCATTGACTGAAAAACTCCACCAATATCTAAAACAAATGTGGTTGCCTTAAATTTTGCTGGTCTCTGTCTTATTAATTTGGGTTCATTAGTAATAACCTGGTTTATTTTTCAGGTCAGAGCTGCTACACTCTGAATCATGTTTGAGCTGAGAAACCGGACCGTATTTGTTTAAGCTCTTGTAGGTTAATCAAACCAAGACTGCCGGCAATAATAATAACACACAGAAATGTTAAATGAGTTTTAGATACAGTAAATTAAAGTGAAAAATAGTATCTTCTATATCTGATGTGACATTACGCAACTTCTAGTAGTGAGGTATGTTAGATTAGCCAGCTGCCACTCACAGATCGTGTTGCCAGACATTCAATAGTATGCTGATGCTGATGAGCTGATGCTGTACAAAGGATTAATAGCTGCAGCGAGTTCAGCACCAATCATTGCCCTTTATTTTTTTCCACTCTGATTTAGGACGTAAAACACAAGACATCAGACAGACAAGCCTGTCTTTCTGTTTGTGACGTCAAAAACCTGTACAGTCGTTATTTCTCATTACTGTATATGCATTCTACTTCCAGATGATTATTCATTGGTTGTCAGCTCTCATGCACATGCAGCACATCCCTCCAACTAAAAACAAAATCAAACCTGTTTGATTTTATCATAGTGGGTCACAAGGTTTGTCATATTACTGTCTCTTCTACGCGGTGGTGTGCTGGGGAGGCAGCATAAAGAACAGGGACACCTCACGCCTGGACAAACTGGTGAGGAAGGCAGGCTCTATTGTAGGCACGGAGCTGGACAGTTTGACATCCGTGGCAGAGCAATAATGGAGAATCCACTGCATCCACTGAACAGTATCATCTCCAGACAGAGGAGTAGCTTCAGCGACAGACTGCTGTCACTGTCCTGCTCCACTGACAGACTGAGGAGATCGTTCCTCCCCCACACAATACGACTCCTCAATTCCACCCGTAAACATTAACATTTTACAAAGTTATTGTCTGCTATACCTTCATTTTTATCACTCTTTAATTTAATATTGTTCTTTATATATGGTGCTGCTGGAGTATGTAAATTTTCCCTTGGGATTAATAAAGTATCTATCTATCTATCTATCTATCTATCTATCTATCTATCTATCTAT
>JANRMT010062842.1:2287648-2318407 GCA_026402145.1 Polypterus bichir lapradei | reverse complement strand
GATAGATAGATAGATAGATAGATAGATAGATAGATAGATAGATAGATAGATAGATAGATAGATAGAAAGAAAGAAAGAAAGAACTTTATTTGTCCCCATTGGGTATTTTTTTACAGATTTTTTTTTTAATAAATAAATACAAAAAAGAAAAATAAAATAAGTAAATTGATAAACTTTATGAAAAGGAAGCAAACCAGGCTTAGAAAAATTATGCACAAATAGGTTTTTTAAAAGGGGCATTGCTATACTAATTGAAAGACAGCAGATGTAGTAAGAAAAATATCTACAGAAATAAAAAAAAGAATAGTAAATAATTTTACCATATTTTTCTACAAACTTTGAAAAGGAGAGAATGGAGGCAGACTTCATGACATCAGTAATGACACCAAATCCAAAGAAATCATCTGTAGCTGACATCTCAGGTTTTAACATAATCAGCTGAATAACAAATACATTGAAAAAAATCTTGAAAATTGTTCAGGGCAGGAATGAACACAAACCAGAGTTCTACATTTGCCAAAAATCAATTTTTAGATCTGAAAAGGAATTTGGAACAACTGAATCAACTGCTGTAAGGAAAATACCCCATGGAAGCATCTTGAAATGTAATAAAGAAGTGTTGAAGACTGATTGCAGCTTTACACAGGAGTCAGACAGCAACAGTAGAAATGGCTGAAGTTGAAACAAAGGACACCGTGATTGGATGGGGTATAAAGCAGTGATAAATTTCATAACCAGAACTTTTCAGTATCTACATAGAGTACTTGGATAAAGTAGACCTGACAGAATGCTACTGGTTTGGAGAAGAAACAGCAAAATAAGGCAGATTTGTAAATGACAAGACAGGGACAGGGTCAGAGGTTTTTGTTATTAAGTCAAATAAAGCAGCAAAATGTTTTGGGGAGAAAATACGTCCAATAAGATATTAATGTGATGAAGGAACCAAAAAGAGATGGCATATGATAAAATATTACTATGGAAAGTTGAAAGCTGTAAAAGGGGTAAGACAGCTTTATTAAATGAGATAGTATTTCTCTAAAGAAATAAGAATTAGAATGATCAAAATGCATTCTGTAAGAAGAACCAGTAATTGGACCCTTATTAAATGTTGTAAAGCAAAGATGAATAATTAAGAGTGGCATATGTAATGTGGCAACATATGCATTTGAGTCATGGACAAAATGAAGCAAAGACTTCAATAACTGGTAAAAGAAAAGTATTTGAAGAATCGGTCTTGCAAAGAATGGAAATGTGAAAATAATCTGGATGGAAGCAAAACCAAATTAAGAGGAACTATGTCAGTATAAGAATAGTGTGAACTCATCAAGTCAGTCATTAAGAGGAAGAAAATCTTTTTTGGGCATATAGTATACCAAAAGGGAACAGGCTGATGTAGAAAATAGAGGATGAATAATAGAGAGAAGAGTGAAATGAAGGACAAGGTGACAGTTTTACAGTACTGTAGATGATAATCCAAAACAGTGGATTTACTGGCAGACATTAGCTGACGACATTGTGCAAGAGAGGATTGTGCCTTGGGGTTGTTTTTTTGGGCAGAACACTTCTGGATGATTAATATTAACATCTTTTTTATTTCTGTATCACCGCTGCTTCCTGATTTGCTGCTATGGTAACTAGTTCTAATATTGGTTTTTTTTCTTATCTTTCTCAACATATTTTGAGAATAACAACTCAATTTGACCAAAAAAATAACAAATATTGAGCATATGTGTTCAAATTTAGTATATATAAAGTCAACATCTAAATATGCAAAGCCGATTCTGAATATATAAAATTAAATCAGATATGATGTATGTAGTAAATTTTTAATGTATACAGTCAGTTTCTGAATAAGCAGAGTGAAAAGACTCAGGCGTGTTTCTAATAAACTCACTGGGGTCTTAACAACATAGGGAATTAAATTTGCCAAAATATTACGCAAAATAATGTATTGTTTAAATAATAATTGTTCCTTTCTGTATGCAAGTACATATTGTCTTTGGAATTTAAATATAATTGTCTCTTATAAACATTGGGTTTTACTTTACATATTTAAATTTGACTTCAAAAATACAGAATTTGACGTAAGGTAAACTGATTTTGACTTTTTTATATACTGTACCCACTTGGTTTTTATAGATTCAGACTCTGACTTTTGGCATGCCATGATTTTTATATATACAGTATTTACATTTTTTACAGTTTTTAAAAATATAATCTTAATACTTTTAGGAAAAGCAGCAGCAGAACAAATGAACAGTTCATCAAACAAGAGAGAAGAAAGGAGACCCGCCATGTTAAGAAAGCGTCTTCCATATCTTCTGTTTCTGTTGTTTGTGCATATCTTGGTTACTATTTGAATTGGCATCAGAAGTGCAGAGTAGAAGTAAAGATTATTTCACCTTTACATTGATGAAATTGTTGTATTTAACTACAAATATTTAATAGTTCCTTCTTCAAAAATCCAATGAACTAATTGATCTTGTAAAGAGTATTAAATATACATTTAACATGTACTGGAATGTTCCAAATGTTTACTCACAAATCTGATAAATATGTAAAATAATTAAACATCTTATATATAAACGTCTACATATGGAAGTGTGTGTGTCTGTCTGGCCCGGAAGTGAGAGGAGGAGTCGGGGTAAGGGCTCCACCTCCGAGGATACACAAGCGAGGCCAGCATGTCGGCAAAATGAAACCTCCAAAGAAAGAGTCACTCGCTTAGCCACTAAGGAAGTGAGGCGAGCACATTGGCAAAACGGTATCCCTTTTACTTTTCCTCCTGCCACTAATACACAAACAATGCGAGCATGTCGGCAAAAGGAAACCTCAGAAGAAAGACAGTCGCTTAGCCGCTAATGCACAAATGATGCAAGAACATCGGCAAAACTAAACCTCCTAGGAGAGAGATGCCCAGAGCAGTTCCTTTCAATTACCTGACATCTTTACATTTCAGTTTTTTTTCTGATGATTTCAATAGTTTCTAGGACCCCATGCTTTTTACAGCACGGACTTACACAGCTAGTTTAATATAAATATGGCTAATCTGGTAAGTACTCTTAAAAGGATTAAATGACTTGAAAGTTAATGTTCAGGTGAACTAGTTTTACAACTCAATGAAAAATAATAAATAACCACTGGAGGTACAGAATTAGCAAAAGACAGTGAAAGGGAGTAAATCGAAGGAACACAAATGGGGAAACAAGGAAGGAAGGGAAGAGGTGTCTGATTAAGGAATGAAGAAATCAACATAAATTTTAAGTAGCAGCTGATTCAAGAAAATCCAGAAAAGGATAGACAGAGTTGATATTTTTCAAAAACATTGGCCCTGTGCGGGTCTGAACTTGTAGAACTGGTTGTTTTAATGGAAGAGGTGGCTTGATGATGGGAATGCTCAGAGGTTGAGCAATAGGATGAAGATGTAGACGTTCGTCACAAGGAGAAATTGACTGCTGAGCACCGTGAATCTGGAGAGGAGCCACAGATCACTGCCCATGGTGCATTAACTACAAAAGAGGAATGTTTAAATTAGCTTGGCTTGATGGCAGCTGTCTGTCTGAGTCTGGAATCAATCCTCTATAGCCAACATGCATTTAAAAGTGTAACTTTAGCACAGTAACTTTAAGGATTGAGTGCATGTTTTACTATAGGAGAAATCTTTTGAAGGCTAACATAAGACACTGAGCCTGCCAATACAGTAAAAAAGTCAGTGAGGAAATCCTCAGAGAATATGCGCAGATTGTGAGTATGGAAAGGAAATGATGAGCTTACTTGACTAAATGCACTTGAATGAGTGAAGAAATTTTTTTGTAAAAATAAAGTAACATAAATTCAGTTTGGTTTGCCTGCTCAAAATTGAAAAAGATCTATATTAATCAATGCTATTAAGAGAAGTGATAGGTATATTACACCACTTCAGGCAATCATCTCTAAACCACACAATTTCATCTAATGCATCTGCTAAATAAGTCTAATTGTTTCTACAGCTGTAATACTTGAATGGAATCATAAATTTTTGGCATTGAAACTGTAGTAGGCTTAGAAGAACAGAATATATAAATGACAGCAGATATCCTTAAGAATGCTGAGAGCTAACATTGTCACCACCAATAATTTATTAGCAAGGTTGGCATAAGGCAACAAATACAGATTCTTTATCTTAGGAAAAATGCACACACATTTCATGCAAATGGAGAAATATATTTCCTGTAAAGTTTACCATTATATTAAATAATTTCCAAATGAGCTTCAGATATTAATCGTTATTGTTCAGAACTGCTTTAAAACAACTATAGAAAGAAAGAAAGAAAGAAAAAAAGAAAGTCATAAATTTGCAGTAAAACAGCATTGCAACTGGGATGCCCCGTGCCCCAGCATGCTTTGAACCCCGGGCATTTTGTACTTCACGGCTGACTTCCCATTGATAGACAGTGAAATGCAGACACCCCAAACACAGTTCCTTCATGCACTTAATAGATCCCACCCACAATAGTATAGGCTCACATACAAAGTGAATAGTGTGGGAGGTGGCCTGGACACAGACAGGTAGACATGGTTTTAACTCACCCACACATGTTTATTTATAATTGCTATATAAAAGGTGCAGCACACAACCCTCAAAACTCCCCCAAAGTCCAAGCCTCTCTATCCAATGCCTCCTCTTTGTCTCTGACCACCTCCACTCCTCTCCTCCCGAACTCTGTCCTCTTCCACCCGACTCCAGCCATCGAATGGAGGGAGGCGGCCCCTTTTATACACACTCGGACATGCTCCAGGTGCCTCTCGATAATCTTCTGTCGGCACTCCCCAGTGTGACGGAAGTACCGGCTGCACCCCCGGAAGCACTCCGGGTGTCCCTGGTCTTCTTCACCCCAGCACTTCCGAGTGTGGCGGAAGTGCTGAGGGCCAGGGCTCCAAAGGGATTGGGGTGCCCCCGGTGGTGACCATGGGCACCTATAGGGTTGAGCTTCCAAGCTCAGTTCCCGTGGTCCCCAAAGCCACCAGGGTGATCACCCCCACGTGGTCTGGGGGAGGCGTAAGCTTTCCTCCGGTCCTCCGGGGCGTCCCGGCTGGGTACCAACCCCCGCCACCTGTGACAATAGAAAATATCAAAATGCTTTAAAAAATCCAGACAGACATCCTGCTATGAATTAACAAAAAAAAACAGAAAACCAATCTTCTCACCCTCTCCACTTGAGCTATCGAATAGGAAGTAAAAATGACTTGGCACACTCAGTGATTTGTTCCATGCCTCCATTCCCTCAGGGCAGCTGGAGGTCCAATTGCTCTTTACTTCACAAAACTTCTGTATAAGTGATTTGCCTGCAACTGGTTCCACACCTTGATTATTTCTACTTATTCAATGGCCCAGTCGCAAAGCATGTTGTTGTTCTCAGGACCTACAGATCATTTGCCCAGTATAATGATGACTCAGTCTGTGAATCTCTCCTCCCTGGCCTTTCTCCAGATTGTTAAGCAGGTTAGATCCCAATATGTAAAATGCAGAAATACAGACTACCCACAAAAAATACTTCTCAAGCACAAAACTCAACTCTGAAAGACAAGAACATTCAGACTCCTCGGACTAACACTAACTCTACATTGTCGCCCTCAGGCATTAAATATCACCTACTGGAGAATGCATAACTCCTTCACAGTTGATCTAATTTGCCTTCTCCAATTAACAGCATGCCAGTACACTAGCAGTACCACATGCTCCCCCCCGGTTACACTCACACAATATTATTATTAATATTGCCAGTTGCTCTCTTCCAGGTACATACACATATGATCCTGTGGATCAAGAACACAACATGAACATTTCCCATATTTAATTGCCTCCTGTGTGACATCACATTTGATTGCCACCTTTTAACCTGCAGGTGATGAGCCCACATGGCTGCTCCATGTTTCTTTGGGCTAAGCTCACCTAGTCCATACGGTTTAAGTTAACAACAAGCAATCAGATCCCCACATGCCTGGGTCCCAGTATTTCCATTCCAGATTTGCATAAAGCAAGAATGTGTTACCACTTTTACCCTCAACAGAAATGGCTAATTATCCATTGTGGTAGATGGTTGGGGGTTGTGTCCAGCTGGGACGCCTGGAAGGACCAGGAGAGAAACTACAACTCCCCTGGACCATGAGAGGGCAGCAGCCCTGGTCTGTATGGGGGCCACAGAACCCGAGCATGGAAGCTCAACCCTATTGGAGCCCATGGCCACCACAAGGAGGCGCCCAGACCCGGAAGTGCTGCCGGAAGAAATACCAGGGACACCCGGAGTGCTTCCAGGTGCTCATGTGGCACTTCCGCCACACCAGGAAGTGCCATTGGAAGGCTGTCACAGAGCACCTGGAGCATATCCAGGTGATTATAAAAGAAGCTGCCTTCCTCAGGAGGAAGTAGGCAATGCTCAGGAGGAGAGGTGGAAAGGCAGACAGAGAAGTCTGGAGAAGAGAGAAAAGGACTGTGCTAAAGGCGTTTTTGTGCAAGAGCACTGTGTTGTGTGCCAGACTGTGACAATTAAATATGTGTGTTTTGGAATATTCAGTGTCTGTCTGTCTGTGTCAGGAATTAACCCTGGACATGGTGCCAGTCCATTGCAGGGGATACTCTGACTCTCACCCAAGCTGGGAATTCCCGTTAGCTCCAATATTCCAAAGAGATATGTATTCATTTAATTCTTACCTCAGATTGATCTGGTATGGATGACTGTGACTTTGTGTGTGTGTGTGTGTGTGTGTGTGTGTGTGTGTGTATATGTGTGCCCAGTGATGGACTGGCACTTTGTGTAGGGCTGACCCCGACCTTTTACATGTTTATGTTGAAACAGGATCTGGCTCCCTGTGAACCGGAACTGCATTTTCGGGTTTTAACTTGCATGGATGGACCTGGACTAGAGCTTGCTACCACTGTTTTCTGCCTAATGTTTCCCTACCATGTTGGCTGCTATAGAAAGATGCACCTCAATATTGAACAGGTGTCCTACAAAGCAAAACTCAACTCCTTACATGTCTATGCTTTTAAAGATTACTTTGACTCTTTAAGAGTTCATTTTACATTGACAGTTTTGCTGTGTACAACGAAGAAGGTTTTTTCCCTGAAGCAACAGCTTACATAAATCTCCATTCTTTTTACTTGTTAATCACAGTGGCCCCACCTTTGCAACCTGTAACACCTCTTCTGTCACTGGCACCAGGATCTTGCAGCTTTTTCTTTTGTTTCTTGTTTTTTTAAATATGCTTATGAAGACTGTTACATAAAGGAGCCCTAAGGCCTTGGTATGTGTATGTGTTTGTGTGTGTGTATGTGTATGCATAAGCTATGAGCATTGGAAACTAACCTATAGTATATTACGAGTGCTGTTCTGACGACCACAGGCAGTTATCACTGACTCCTCCATATTTTCCAATACAATCATTAAATCTTTTTCTTTCTCTGGGCAAAGAGCTCATCACTTTGGCAGACCTGTTTCTCATTCTATTCCTGAGCATTCTGAAAGTGAAGTTTATTCAATTACTGCACTCTCGTGTAGAAAGTCTTCTGTCATTGTAAAAAATATTGGAGGCTTCTCATGTAGGTTTAGGTTTAGTTTATTTATATAGCACATTTACAACAGCCACACGACTGACCAAAGTGCTGTACATTTTAAAAACATCAACATAAAATAAAAATATACGATTTAGCAAAAAGAAGCACAACAGAAACACATAAAAATAATTTGTATAAATATATCTATACATATACATATATCTACACATACACACATCTAGGTAGGCAAAATAAAGCCTAGTAAGCCAGAGAAAACAGATGTGTTTTTAAAATAGATTTAAAAATAGTCAGACTAGGAGCCATTCGGATTTCAATAGGCAGATCATTCCAAAGACGAGGCCCAATTACCGAGAAAGCACGGTCACCTCTACGCTTGAGTCTGGAGTGTGGAATTAAAAGAAGGTTCTGATCACAGGATCTCAAACTTCTCAGGGGGATATATTGGTGAAGCAGTTCAGATAAATAGATGGGTGCTTGTTGGTGTAATGTTTTAAAAACAAATAATAAGATTTTAAAATGTATTCTAAATTGAACAGGCAACCAATGAAGGGACTTCAGAAGCGGAGTCACATGATCCATTTTTTTCTTTTTTAAAAGAAATTTAGCAGCTGCGTTCTGGACCAATTGAAGACGGGCAATTTGGGATTTGGAGATGCCATAATAAAGAGAGTTGCAATAGTCGAGGCGAGACGTAATAAAAGCATGTATGGCCATCTCCAGGGTCTTGTCAGTGAGATAAGGTTTAGACCCTTTTGTATAGAATCTAAATTACCAAAGGATGAATCGCTCTGGTTTCCTTCCATGTAAAGCTTTTCACATGAGTGAACAACATGTTCTTTAATTGGAATGTCAACTGCTTTGAAAGGGAGTCATTACTGTCATCTCATCTTCTCAACTGCTTTTCCTGTTGAGAGCATTGCAACAACAGGCCAAGCCAGTCAGCCCAGACTTTCCTGTCCCCAGCTATAGATTCCAGCTGAGGAATTTCCAGGCATTTCCAAGCCAGCCAAGAGATACATCCCTGCAGTGTGTCCTGTGCTTGCTGCAGGGTCTCCACCTAGTGGGGTGTGCCTAAAGCAGCTCTAGTGGAGAGCCACTCTGGGGGGCATTCTTACAACATGCCAAAACAACCTGAACTGGCTTCTCTTGATCCAAAGAAGCAGGGAATCTACTCTAAGGTCTGAATATTCGTCATTAGATTGAATTCATTTACTGTGGGTGTCAGATTTCTTCGAGGCTGTGTCTTGTCAACAGTCCTGTTTGTGCTTTACATGGACAGGATATCAAGGCACAGCCAAGGATGTGTGTGTGTCCAGATGGGAAGGTTAGGGGTATTGTCATTGGTTCATGAAGATGATGCTCTCCTCTTTGCCTCATCAGACTGTGACCTTTGCCACATACTCGAGGAACTGGCTGCCAAGTGTGAAGCAGCTGGAATGAGGAACAGCACCTACACGTCTGAGGTTATGATTCTCTGTTGGAAAAGAGTGGATTGCTCTCTCTAGGTGGGGTGAGGCGGGGATGTCTGCCCTTACTGAAGAAGTCAAGTATTTCGGTGGACTGAAGACGTGGCAGCTGTCCTGCAGGTGTTGTACCAGTCCACGGAGGTAAAGCAGGAGCAGAGTCTAAAAATAAAGCACTCGGTTTAGCAGTCTGTCTACTTCCTTGTTCTAACCTATGGTCATGACCTGTGAGTAACAGCCGATAGAATGAGATCATGAGTACAAGTGGCAGAAGTGGGGTTTCTTTGCAGAGTGGCTGGACTGGAACTCGGTGACAGAGTGAGAAGCTCAACGATTCAGTCATTACTGTCATTCCTTTGGACACTAGGGGGCCACATGTTGTCTGTGACACCTTATTACCATCTTGGTCCTGTCTAGGTGAGGCACTTATTCAGTGAACAGGTATGGTGGCTCAGACTGTGAATCCTACCACATTGTTGTCTTGGTCTAGTCAGTTTAATCTTTGAAGACTATTTAAGCCACTCCAGAAAAGTGTCCCAACCTGCTAAACAAGTTTCTTGAAATGCTTTTGGGGAACATTTTCAGGCTGTTTAAGTGGCCATATGAACGAGTTTGCAAAACCTGAATTCTGCTAAGAGTTACGAGTGCATTTTCTGATGTTCTGTTTCAAAGTTACTTTTATTTTTCCCTGCAAATTCAATTGCCTCTCATCCGTCTTGTGCCCAATTGCTTCTGTGGATCCACTGCCAGTCAACCTGTCTAAGTCTACATACCAAGCCCACTTTGAGGATTTGGAGACCATATTTTGTAAAAAGAAAAAAAAAATGCTACACCTTTGTTGGATGATTGGGTGAGTGGTTTCCCATTAAAAGGATTAAGTATGATTCATGCACTTAAAAGTTAGTTCCAGGGTGTGCTATATAACAAATAAACAGTAAAGGGTTTTTGGTATTTGGAAAAGGTGCTTGTCCCTTCCCGACTGCTGACAGTGCACTCTTCATCCAACTTCACCGCATTCAAATGATATTAAAAATCTTTTTTTATACATTTTAATCAGTTGGACCACCTCTAAGTGTATTTTACCTTTTTACTTTCAATTAGACTAAGGTGTTCTGATTAAAAAGATAAAGACTGATGAATGAAGTGATCAAAGATGCAGACCATAGGTCTTTTGACTAAAATGTTTAAACATACCCTAAAGTCCTGACTATGAGGAGGCATAAAAAATACTGATAAATAAAATCAAGCCAAATTCTTTCAATTCACATACTCGAAGACATTAGTGGAAATTAAGAGGAACTGCATTAAGGACTAAAGCCAGGAAGCACTTGTTTATTCAGTGATTTTTTGGGAATCTGAAATAAACTACCAAGCCATGTAGGTGAAGCAGAAACCTTGACAACCTTTAAGAAGTATCTGGAAGAGATATTGGGGCAGCATAGCCATTACTGTATCTAAACAAGCTTGCTGGACTGAATGGTCTCCTCTTGTTTGTCAGATTTCTTATTTTCTTACGTTCTTATAAGCCTATTGGGGATTTGAGAAAACAAAGATATAATCTATAAATCCTTGCTGCTGATTAGGAGGCTGCATCGAATAAAACTGGCATCCACTCTAGCCCTCTCCGGGCATATTTGAATAGCTACACTCGAGGGTTGACATTTCCTGCTTTACAGGTTATGTTTACATATTCTGCCGGAAGATGTATAATATTATGATCACATTAAAAGTTTTATTCAACTGAGAGGATACAGTTATGTTTCAAGAGGTCACAGCTTTACAAGTTGTTTTTTTAAGACAGCATTTTATGGTTGAATCTGAGCACGGAACTAAGGCTCAGCTTAGTTCCTGTAGCATACCTTCAGAAATTCTCTTCACCTCCCAACTCTTACTTTGTCAATTTAATTCTTACCTGAGTGAAATTAAAGAGAAATAATATGGAAACTCAAATGGCTAAAAAGACTAATCCATTGTGGCAGATGACCGGGGAAGGTCTCCGACCAAGACAACCCTATGATGGAAGGACCCAGGGAGAGGACATATTGGGGGCAATACCACCCCCGGAACATGAGAGGGCGACCCCCTTTGGTGTACGTTGGGACCACGGGCTTGGAGCTTGGAAGCTCAGCCCTGCAGGAGTCCGTTGTCACCACCAGTGGGCACTTAGACACTTGCAGAGCCCTAGACAACAGCACTTCCGCCACACTCAGAAGTGCTGCCGGAAGAGGACCCGGGAGCACCTGGAGTACCACAAGCGGGAGTGCTGCCGGAACCCAATCCAAGAGCATCTGGAGCACTTCTGGGTGTGATATAAAAGAGGCCACCTCACTCCATTCAGAAAGCCGGAGTCGGGAGGTGGAGGACAGAACTTGCGGGAGAGGAGTAGAGGCGGTATAAGAAACAAGAGAAAAGGAAAAAGAAAGGGAAAGAAAGATGGGACTGAGCTTATAGTGGTTGATTTGTGCACTGTGTGCTCTGTAAAAGAAAAAGGAAAAAAAAAATAAAAAAGCGTGTGTGCTTGCACTTGTGTGATCTGCCTGTCTGTGTCAGGGTTAACTTTCACACCATGTAAAAGTAAATACATTTTTATTCAGTCATTTATTGTCTAAACTCGAGTTATTCAAAGCCTGAGCCTGTCTCAGCAGTATTTAACAAAAGGTTGGGACCAGCCATGAACAAGGAATATTCACTGAATGGATGGACAGTATGGATGAATGAAGACATATGTGTTAATTACATAAGTATAAACTGCATACAAGCCAGTGGGTGGACGTGGCTGTCTGTCTGACAAGGGCACCACCATGTGGACACAGGGCTGACGTATGTCCCGCACAGAACCTCCACTGCAGTGAGAGCCTCACAGACAGCACGCCATTTGTATGGGAGCACAAAGGTTGTTAAGCAGCTTCTACCAAGCTTGTCATGGCTGATGTGGATATCTTAGTAAGGAAACAATGAGCTAAGCAACAAAAAAAACTTGAATAGAAACTTAAGAATGACGACAGCTTAGTTAAAGCTGTGAGCTTGACCAACACAGGTTGAACTGGGATCTTTCCTCTGACTAGGGTTCTTCTTAAACACCTGTCACTGGCCACACCAGCGCCTGTATTTGTCAAGCATCTCAGAAGTACTCCTAGGACCTTCACTAAACCTCTGATTAGGATTAGAATTTATTCCTATCCTGAGAAGGACATGAAACGTAGTTTTGAAGAAACCTACTCTCACCCCCAGTGAGGAATAAGAGCTTACATTTGAGAATAAACAACATCACGATTTTACTCATGAAGACATTTTGCAGTTTCCTTGGAAGTCATGGTGATGTTTTGTAGTTTTCCAATACTAATGCTGTCTTCCCCACAAAGATAATGATAATAATATTGCAAGGGACATGATTATATTCAAATAATAGGTTTATACCACTCTAATGAAGTGCCCTAGAGTCCAGCATTGAACTGGAGCACTTCACAACATCAAGAATAATACTGTAATGAGCACCAAGATGGAAAATCCAAAACACACACTGTATTCGAGTTCAGCCTGGTAATGGGCATGTTTATTTAACAATAAATGATTCCGAAAAACTATATACTTCTGTAATTATCTTTGATATTCCTTACCAAACACACTGGAGAGAAAGAAATTTTTGGAGTGATGTGTGTGTGTCTTCAAAGTGATTGTCCACCTTGATTTACTGAAATTAAGTTCTGCGTGTTAAGGGTGTCTGTCATCAGTTGAGATGAATTCCAGTTTATTCAACATTGCCCTTTAAAACACAATAATTGCTTATCTAGGGTAGTTCCTAAGTATTTATACTCAGTCACTATTTCTATCTCCTTCTCCAGAACAATGGGTGAACATGAAGATTTCTGTCTCTTAAAGTCTGTAACTGCCCTAAGGGATGACACCCTGACTGGAATTAGGGACAATTCATTTGAACCAGACGAGAGGTCACAATGAATGGACACTATATATGGAGACATAACCCAGCGGGGATGATTCTTGATTATTATCTCAGTCAGAGTGGAAGATTAATAAGAGGACTTGGGGTGACTGTCTATTCCTTACCCAATACAATAGATGGCAGTGCTCCTCTGGCATGGCCCCAATATGGACACCTGCAGGGATCCATGATCTTTGTAGTCATGAAGGACAACACTGTTGGGGTCATTGGGTGCCACCAGAGGGCACTGCAGGGAGAAGAACTCCTTGTTTTGTGGGGTTTCTATGTGACCCGGAAGAACTTCTGCCATTCAGTGCTATGGCATGTACTCCCAGGTCCAACATAAAAGAAGCAGAATAACTTCATCAAGATGAGCCGGAGTCGGGTGAAAGAGGACAACACTTGCCTGGAGAACTGTGCAGGGAGATGATTGAGTTTGTTTGAGAGATCATTTTCTACAAAAGCTAATGTTGTATAATAAAAGTAACTTTATTTATATCTGTGACTGTTTGGGTTCATTTGAGTTTGGAGTCTGGGGCTCTGGGCTGCCCCCTTTTGGTCACAAGTCAAAAATCATTTCTTTGGTCTTTTTGACATTCAGACTAAGATATTTTTTATCTTATCATGTTACAATCAAATTCAAGTTTTTGAAAGATTTGTTAAATGATTATTTCTGTATACCTACCTTGAAGCTCAGTGCAGTCCATTATATGGAAGTGGAAAAAATAGAAATATGACAGCCAACCCTCTAAGATTAGTTGTTGAACAAGAATGGCATTTGCCAGAAAGGCTATTGTAATACCAACTGTCACCTTGACAGAGTCGCAGCAGTCAGTGACTGCAGTTAAAGGGGATATTCAGGGCAGTGAATGAAAAGGCCTTTATGAAAGAGTGGCAAGAAACAGCCCTTGGCTGAAAAACTGTTTTTTTTTTTTTCCTGTAAAGAATCAGCAAAATGTCACTTTCAAAATTTTGCAAAGACGTAGCAGAAGATCTTGTGGTCTGATGTGAATAAAGTGGATCTTTTTGGCTTGACTCATTAGTGGTGCGTGTGGCATACATGTGACACTGTACACCAGACTGGGAATACCATCTCTACTGTAAAATGTGATGGTGACAGCATTATGCTGTGGGGAGCGGCAGGGGCTGGCAAGCCAGATGGGATTGATGGAAAGAAGACTGATGCACACTTCAGACAGATCTTGGAGGAAAACCGTCTCCCCTCTACCCAAAAGCTTGAAATGGTGAAGGAGTTTGTCTTTTTTTAACTTTAATTGAATTTATTTGAAGCATTTAACATTCCATACAATCAAGTCAAACTTAACAAAACTAAATTCAATTCACCTCCCACTGATGAGAAAGATAGGAAGGCCAACAGCCAGAGTAAAACTTTTGAGTTTGTCTTTTAACAGGACAATCATCCAAAACCGATTGGAACAACAAAATGGAGTGGGTTAAAATGAAAAAAACCGAGGATTCTTGAGTGATTCAATGAGAATCCAGACCTTCACGCCAGAGACAGAGTGACAAGAGACAAGTCAGGCAATTGCCTGGGCTCCAAACTGGATGGCATCTGTTTACATAGGTACTCATTGCAACAACAAGTCTATAGGAATTCCTGTGGTAACATAGCATTGACAAACTACAATGACACAGACAGAAACTCCCCTAATGGCAACCCCAATTTCTGCTGTGAGATTTTCAGTGTTTGCGAGGTTACTTTTTCAATAACGTTAAATGTAAAAATCATTAAGAGTATTTACATGTTTGTGAGCAAAAATGGGGTTAGACAAATTGGCTGTTTCTGATTTGGCTACAGTCCCTACAGAAGGTACTGTGCGCGACAAAAAATCAGCAGCACCAGTTCAGTCACAGGGTGAGTAGGGAACAAGTCAAAATGTGGTCTCTCAGCAGTCCTGACTGTTCCTATGTCTGTTGCCTCTTGTGAGAGAAGTTTCCATCTTTAAAGCTGTTGAGATCTATTATGTGCCACGAAAGGCTTTCAGCCCCAGCTTCAACTTCTATAATGTACAGAATTCAAAGGTCTTAGTGGCTGCATTTGCTACTCTGTTCTGTTCTAGGCAGAACTGTGAAAAAAGAATGCTTAACTTATCATTAAAAATTCTCAACTATTTTCATAGGTTGTGACATTCATTTATGCAAAATGTTTTTCATGGCACTCTGGTCCACTTAAATGTGAATTTCAGTCATTTGGGAAGTTAATGGACATTTAGTCCCATAAGGAACCCATGAAGCTCACAATGAAAAAATACTGTATGATGAGCAAACACAACAGAAATCAAAATCTACCTCCTCAAATTTTGTCCTATTGTAGTTCGGCCATACATATTTTCCATTGCTGTGTGAGAACAGCAGAATGTAATAGGAAGCAACATCTGTCAACTACATAGTTTGTTTCCCTTACTGTAACACCTATGGCTGCAGAATCTAGTTACGTCAAGCGGCTTTATTGTCATACTATCCATACACAGTATTGCACCATACAGTGGCACAAAATAATAGTGACATATACATAATGTGATATAGTGTAATAATGTGACAGAGGCACTTCAGAGCAAAGATTATCACATTATCTTATGCTACACCATTAGGTGCAATCATGGATGGGCAACCATCTATTGCAGAAAACACTCATAACACTCACAAGCAATCAGACTCTTATAGGGTCAGTTAAGGTTTCACAGTAAGCTTTAAATGTACATATAGGACCCATTTAATCCAAATTATCACCTTGCATAAAATAGGATGTTGAATGAGTAAAGCAGGAACATTGAAGAATAAATTCTACATTGAGAGAGCTGAAAGGAAAAGAAAAAGTTCAATAGTTCAAACATCTGGTCATGTTACAACGAGGAAATGAATAATGAACATGCAAGTGCATAGCGTGAAATATACAACTCCAGAATTTTTAGCTGAGGATTTTATTACAGTTAACAGACGTACTGCGTAAAAAAAGCATATCATAAGAGGGATGCTACCATCTAAAATAGGTAGGTCCTGTCCAGGGTTTGAGGTTTGCATTGAAGTGTGATGTGTGCTTTACCTTTCCATTGAAGTTATCATTTGCTTTACTTATTTATTTCAGGAAACTTCATTTCAATTTGAGGCTGGTTTACAACTGTGCAGTAATAAAGACCTAATGCAGAGGGTTACACAGCTTGCAAGAGTTGTCTAGGGCAGGGGTTCCCAAACATTTTTAAGCCAATGCCTAACAACTTTGTTGTGCCACCTGGTGGACACCTCACTAATAAATATAAACCTGATGCAGCGAACTGGGGTATTATCTTGGATCTTGTTTTGTGCTAACAGTGGTCCCACAGCATGATTTTCGACAATGGCAGAACTAATATGCTTAAGTATTGCAGACTATTAATGATTATGTGATAGCTCCAGGCTGGGGTACTCAGCACTTTTCTTGGCAGGCCACCTCCAGGAATTGATATGTTTTTTAAGTACCACTATATATATATATATATATATATATATATATATAATTTTTTTTTAAATTGCTGAGTACTGAACTCCTACTATGTACAACTAGAAGTATGAAATGCAGGTCTTCCAGGCTAAAGAACTCTTTCTTTCCCAAGGCCATTAGACTCCTAAACAACTGATTGGAGTTTATAACCATGGGCCACCTCATTCTATCTACCTCACACAACTGTATTTGACTTGTCCATTACACACCTACCTGCACATTACACTTTATATTTCTATTCTGTTTTTGTACTTTATGCTGCCTCTGTTACTTATTATCTATCTGTTACTTATTATTTATGTTTACCTTTATACGTTGGTTTTGTCAGTTGGTGTGGACAGCAAAGAAAGAATCTCATTATACAGGGAAATGTGTTTCCTTACTGTGCACATGACAATAAACTTTGAACCTGAACTTGAACTTAAAGGTGATATTACTTTATAAGCCCTCCCAACTTCCCCTTTAAGAAACTGAGTATTAGCAAGGGATTATTGATAGTTTTTGTGTGGGTTTGTGTTTTTAAATCTTCCGAGTATATGTCAAATGTTTTTTAAATTAATTATTTTAATGTAAAAAGAGCATTGTGATTTGATATAGAATAAAAAAACCTTTTAAGTCTTTACATTTACAAAGCTGCCCAGTTCTGTTTTTTCCTTCAGACTGCTCCTGTACAGGTTTTTTTAAGGAAGAATGAAGTTTTCTGAACATTGGAGACTCTGTCCAAAACAAACTCTTTCTGCTGTTGATTTATATTGATTAACATGAAATTAAATGTTATATATGAGTATTTTATTATTAATAATTGTTAATAATCTTCTTGCTTTTTCATTGTATATTCTTCTGCACTAATCCGCAAATTTCTAAAACTTCTGAAAATGATAATACAGCAAACAAGTTTACCAAAACTAAAAAATATCATAAAACGTTGACAGACAGGTCCAGAGACAGAGGGACTCTTTATTTATGTCGGGGTGAGGAAGACCGCACACACCTGAGACGATACACTTTTTCACAAAAATCCGTCAGTCTTGGCATGTTGTCTCATCCTTACCTTATCTACCATTCTGCAACATGCTGTACACATTCTCTCTTTTTCTAACTTATGCTTTTTATCTGCTTCTGTCTTATCCACATAGTCTTTATCATACCTCTCTACATGACTTTATCTTTCTTATTTTCCTACATTTATATAGCAACCCCAGGAATTCTTGAATCAACATACGTCTCAAGCACTACAGCTAAAAGAGACTGGTATTTACACATCCTGGAAAGGCTTGTACAGATCATTCAGTGTTTCCCAGCCTTCCCAGTCACCACATAAAACTGACAGAAAACACTGCCTTACCTTATCCAGTGCCATAGATGAGCGGGAGAGATGAGATCCTGCTCGCAACACCATGATGTCAATGGTAAAATCAAGGAGCCATCCAGGATGGGGAAAGATGACTTTATCAACATGCATGGAGTCATCTGCAGTACAATGAAGGCAGTGACTAAATTAGAGCTGTTAATTACACTTCTTTAGTACAGAGTGTCACAAAAATGACACAAAGTCATCAACAAGATTTGGGGCAGCCACCCGTATATTGTGCCTTGGCTGCAAAATGGTTAAATAGTTGAGAGATATTAACCGGTACAAGTCCAAAACAGAACATATTTTGGTAGCTAAAGATGGTGGCTTTATATGCCGAGGCCGGAAGTGACGTCATCAGTGGTGCCGGAACCCTGCGGGATTTCCCATGGATGGTCTGCAAGGGGTTGAAAAAGAAAGTCAGTGCACATCGCAGCTCCCTGGTCTGGCGTGAAATTGCTATTATTCATGTCCTTTAGCTGTCTCCCAATCGCACGTGTGTGACAGCAGTTAAATACAGGAGTACAAGATTAGTGGGTATTTCTCATGTCCTTGCAAGTTACTAATAAACAGGACCCTGGAGTCAGGATATTTTCTTGTTCTCCTTCTTGCACCAACTCTTATCAGTTCTTAACCTTACATAGCTGAGAGACTAGGTCACCAGTCAAAAGGCTTTAATTTAAATTTTTTCTAAGAGTGCTAAGAGTAAAAGCTAACAGTAAAATGGTTATAATAGTCAAATAGTAAAGATCCTATTTGTTACTGCTTAATGAAGTAGGAAAGGAAATGGAACTGTTACCTCAGATGAAACAGGTATGAACTGGTCCAGGCAATGGGCACAAGATAGGAGAACAAGGTCATGTGAGCAAGACAGGAATGGAGACACGCTGCAAGAGAACTATGAGATAGAGCATTGGAATTGAAACATAGCCTAGAATGGAGACTCAGGTTCATCCATTGTGTAGCTATTGGTCCTTTCTAAAGCTCACCTCCCTGCCACCATCTTTGTATTTCCTCATGTACCGCATTGGCTCAGAACTGCAGCATTAGTCTATAATTCCATTAATACAGGACTACTTTCATGTAACAACTCTAAAAAACAAATCAGTAATGTTTATTTAAGTGAGGCAATTTAAAAAAAATCTTCAAAACTGGAGTGGATTTTTTAAAGAACGTCAGCATGGTTAGGAATGCTAGAGCTCTATCCCTGGTCTTGCTTATTTATTTTATTTTTCATCAAGCTCAATCATTTTGTATTTTTTTTCTTTTGTCTTTAAATTGTGTGAGTTTAGTTTTGTGTTTAGTACTCTTTATGTTGGTCTATAGCAGGCCTTAGGATGTTTGCTAAAGCATTTGTTACCAATTTCTTTTGCTGTTTGGCCCCCTTTTGTGCTTTCCTCACATTCCTGGTTTTGAGGATTTTGTTAGTGTTTAGACCAATTTTAGATTGAATATTTGTGTTTTGGCTTTTGACTGTTGTTCTTACTTTTTTTTTGGTTTAATAGACTTATTTTGTTATTTTTGGATTATCTTTTGTTTTGCTGTTTTTTTTTTTCAATAAAGTTTTCGGCTTGTTGTTTTTTGCTGTTTTGTTTTTAGAAACTGTTATTATTTTGGAATTGCGCATTTTTCTGTTATTCTTTTTGAAGAGTTGTGCTTTTTTCAATCTTATTTAATTCAAAGAAGTAAAATTTAAGAATTGAAGATTTGTAATTTTGGACCAGTGGTTTGACAATTCCACTCCCCATGGATGTGATATTTAGCACTTAAGCCTTTTGGAAGAATTCAGGCCTTTTTGAGCCTGTTGGACCTCAATCACATCAGGCAGGACCTCAAGAGATGCTGTCCTTGGGGAGGGTGGGCTGTGGGATACCATGTCTTGCAATTGCTAAAGATAATTAAGAAGAGAGGGATTTAGATTGTAGACTAAAACGAAGACAATTCGACAATGGAATAATGTGTTTGATCTTTTAGAGCAAAAATCTGTGCTAGAATAGTGGTAGGTAATCCAGTGGAATTCCAGAGGTCTTAAAATGTGTAGTTTTTTAAAGCCAAAGATTTAAGTTTCAGTAGTTGAGTTGTGATGAATCAACGAGAGGGACTGAAGTCAAAAAAGAGAAAAGAGGTGAGTAAGGAGAGTAATGTGGTTGTACTTAGGAGTTGGGAAGGAGGGAAGCAAATTCACTAGAAAGAATAAAGTATAAAAACGCCCAGTGGGGCAGCAGGTTCTTTATTTTGTCATATTATTGTGAAACTTTGATGAAGCACACCCTTATTTAAACTAACCCTGGTTGCTTCATTGTATTTGCATTTTCTGCTTTCATCTAATGTTTGCAATCACTAGGAAGTCACTATTTCCAATTATTATGCACATAACTATAGAGAACTGCTAAAGTAAGATCAGCACCACGTATAAGGACTGCTAGGGACAATATCGGAACTATGTCTCCATCACCCATACCATGGCTAGGTCTGGCTAGGAAAAAGCCATGAACACTTTGACAATCCAGTCACAGTGGATTAGTTATATTTTGTAATTTGGGACATTTTTGAAGATGTATATTTGCAAATGTTACTGTGGCTTTGAGGCCTTCATCAATCTGATTTTTATTTTACATCCTGATTGGTTTGGTTTGGTCTTTTCTGACTCCTGAATCCTGTCATGACAAAAACAAGTTGAAAGCTTTTCTCCCCCCTGGGCATGTCTTTGTCTTGCCAGGTTCTTGTTGAGATTTGAGGTGTTTCTTGAAGATGTCCAAAGAATAAAGAACAACAAGAGTGAGACAACTTGTATTATACCCCAATTGAACCATACAGGAAAATGCATGATAAGGTGAAACATTATATTGTATACACCATCCATCCATCCATCCATCAACTTCCTGACACCACTTTTTCATTTCAGGGATGCCAGACAACTGCAGGGCACACTTTTGTACACACCCAACATTTGCTTTTACAGTACTACTCCAAATTACAGTTGCCATTGAACCTACTCTAAATTGTACATTCTTGAAATGTGGAGGAAAGCAGAAATATCCTAAAAATAAACAATGTGAACAAACTACACACAGCCTGTGATCAGTCTGGACATCAAAATCAGATCTGTAGAGTTGTACAAGAATGTTGTCCCACTTTATACAATATATATATTGTGACACCACCAGGGGGCGTACAGCCACCCTACCCCGGAAACAGACAGGCAGGACACAGGTTCAGCTCAACACCCGTATTTATTTACAGCAAAAGTGCACATATTACCAACACCGCAATACACAGTTCATTCCCTTCCTTGCTGCCAGTCCATCCGCCTAAACTCCTCCTCAGGCTATGTCTCCTGCCTCACGACTCTGGCCTCTGAATGGTGGGACTGGCCCCTTTTTATAGGGCACCTGGAAAGACTCCTAGGGCACCTGGAAGGACTCCAGGTCCCTAACGAGCTTCTTCCGGCCACACTACTGGGTGTGGCAGAAGCATGAACAAATAAGGCCTTGGATAGGTTCATGCGTCCCCTGGCGGTGGCCATGGGTTCCAACAGTGTTGAGCTCCCATGCTCATAGCCCGTGGCCCCACTGGAGACCAAGGGGGCTGCCCTCTATCTACCCAGGGAGAAACTGTCCTGATAATACTCTCTCACCCGGTCCTTCCAAACACTGGGTGTCCTGGCCGGGTAAGAATCCCAGCCACCTGCCACAATATATATATATGATGTCTGACAGTATCCCTGTATCCTGTTATAAATTCATTGTTCTTCCAACCTGACTTTTTCCTCTCTATCCATTCATTTCCTGAACCAGCTTAATCCAATTCAGAGTCACAGGGAGCCAATGCCTATCTCAGGCAGCATTAGCCAAATGGCAGGAACTAGCCATGAACACTACTCCAATCTATTGTAGAGTAAATAGAAAAACACCCCTGCACCCTCTCAAACAGGCTCTGTTCAGAAACGTCAGTCATCTTTAGTTTCATTTATTTGGTTTTTAGGAGAAATTTGGTGTTCTATCAGAAAACCTACATTAACTTGGGGTAAAGGTGTAACATCCACATAGACATTGGGCATGCTGGGAATCAAACTCAAGAATTTGGGGCTTACAAGTGACTCCAGTACTGGGTATTGTACATGCGGTCATTATTAATGTGGGAGATGTACGTTCTTCCCATGTCTGCATGGGTTTTCCTCCGCTCATCCAGGTTAGGGTAATTCCAGAGATTCCATAATTAGTCTTGTGTGAATATGGGTGTGTTTCAGAAATGAATTAAGCAAGTTTGAAAATGTTATGTAATAAATTAGAAAAAAAGAATCACACACACACACACACACACACATATATATTGTGTCACAAGCTCACCTTCAGGGATTGTCTGAGGTGTGTACTTACCCCTGTGGGATGAGAGGGAGCACTGTCGTTAATCATGTCCTCTCCTTTTCCTTCCACAGCACCAAGAAGATGCCCAGTGAGGACAACTGATTCTGACCTTTCAGGACCCCGGCACAAACATTCCAAGTGGGCCGGAAGGAAGCATCATTAGTTGAGCGAGCGACCGGTTAGATGAAACTCCCTAACCAAACCCGGAGAAAGAGAGACAATCTTTATTGCTACCAACCACAGAGTGGCTATTATGCTTTGTTTTTATTTCTTTTGGTTGCTTTTGCCATTGTGCATCCTTTCTGTTCCTTAAAGTGGCATTGAAGTAAATGGGGATGGCCTAGTTGATACAATACAATACAATTTATTTTTGTACAGCCCAAACTCACACAAGAAGTGCCGCAATGGGCTTTAACAGGCCCTGCCTCTTGACAGCCCCCCAGCCTCGACTCTCTAAGAAGACAAGGAAGAATTCCCAACAAAACCCTTGTAGGGGAAAAAATGGAAGAAATCTTGGGAAAGGCAGTTCAAAAAGAGACCCCTTTCCAGGTAGGTTGGGCGTGCAGTGGGTGTCAAAAAGAAGGGGGTCAATACAGTACAATACACAGAACAGAACAAATCCTCAATACAGTATAAAAATAAAAATTTTACAAGTATGGAACAGAATTTAACAGTAGATGATATCACATAATATGATTTGGATTTGTTTAGAGTCCTGGAGACCTCAGCCATCAAGCTGCCTCCCCCATTTGGCCATTCCACAGCTGAAACAGTGCTGGGACAGCCAATCCGATGAAAGGACCCCTCTACCCCACGATTCTTGTGATCCTTCATCAGGGATGACTTTACCTTTGGCAGGCAAAACAAATTGGCAGGTGGGCCATGGCATCAAGTGCCACATTTGAGTACCAAGAAGAGAAACAGAATAGGTGAGGGTTAGTAACAAATTATAACTATCATATTACTTATGTTTTAGTGCTAATGACTAACAACAGAGATGCAGTCTGTACAGTTAATCAGCAGCTCTAGTCAGGATGTGCCAAACTGAAGTAGTGAGTCTTCAGCCGGGATTTAAAAGCTGAGACTGAATGGGCATCTCTTATAGTAGCTGGCAGACCATTCCACAGTTTAGGGGCCCTGTAACTAAAATTATTTTATTAATTTTTGGAATCATAACCAGACTGGCATCTTGAGATCTTAATATGCGCTCTGGTTTGTAAGTCATGATAAGTTCAGACAAGTAAGCTGGACATTGGCAATTTAAGGCTTTATATGTTAAAAGGAGGATTTTGAAATTTGCCCTAACTTAACCGGGAGCCAGTGTAAGGATTTAAGAACTGGAGTTTTGTGTTCGTATTTTCTTGTTCTTGTAATAATTCTTGCAGCAGCATTTTGGATTAACTGGAGGCTGTATAAAGAACAGTTTGAACATCCAGTGAACACCGCATTGCAGTAGTCAGTCCTACTAGAAATAAATGCATGAATTAGTTCCTCAGAATTTAGAAAGCGCCTTAATTTCTCAACATTTTTAAGATGGAAGAAACATGATTTGGATAACTTTGTAATATGTGCTTTAAATGACATGCTAGATACACCAACATTTATTTGGTAGAGTTTCATTCCTCACACAACCAAAATATATAATGATTCTTCAACATTTGTATTAATTTTCTGTAATTTTCAACATCATTTTCTTGTTATTGTCTTAGTAAATTTCACAATAACAGGTATTAAGTGTATAATCACAATTGCAAACATAAAGCTCAAATGTAGAAAAAATAGCACCATTGTGTATGTCTTTTTCCATTTTTAAACAGTATGTCATAGTTTCGGTTTAGTGTTAATGTATGGACTTAATGAATTCTCGTCTTGTTTATATCTTCTATATAAACATGTTTCAGGAGCAGCTATCTAGTAGGATCTCAAAATGACCAACCAGGATTTAATAAATTTTCAAAATTGCTCATAATTTATTTTGTATGTTGTTACAACTTAAATTTTGTGGTTTCTAACATTACAAACAAAGCAATTCACATAATTCTAAGAGTCATTTTATTATAATCTTGCTATAAACATTTCAAAAGTATCAGGTTGCATTTCGCATAACTTAGTTTAGCTAAGTGCAAATACTGAATGTTGAAGCCAAGAATCTAAATAATTCTTCATTATTTAGGTCAGAATGATAATTACAGACACATGTCCAAATCTGAATCAAATTTTATTCATTTCAAGCAATTGAACACATATTATGTCTCAATGCATACTCAATAATCTAGGTAAGGAAATTCTAGAAAGTTGATTTTGTTCATCTGGGCATTATCCATGTCCAGATGAACAAAATCAACTTTCTAGAACACATATTATATTCCTGATATTCAAATAAAATCATGTTCACATAAAATGTTTAATTCATAGGTCTTGCAGCTGCACTACTATCTGGATGTACTCATGGTTTTCTTATTGCTCAAGGCTTGATCACAAAACACCAGGATGTGTACTTCCTACTATAGTTCACTGAGTAACCCACACACTCGTGGGCACACTAGAGTGAATGTACTTAGTAGAGGAACATCTTTGTCAAAGACGGCAGGAACTAGAGGCAGAACCTTCTGCAGAACCTTCTTAGACTTCCATTCATCCATTTTCTAAACCCTCTTAATCCAAGTTTAGGGTTGTGAGGGGCTGGAGCCTACCCTGTCATCTTCAGCTGGAAAGCAGGAATCAATCCTAGATAGGGTGCAAGGCCTAACTAGAGATCTGCCATTAGGCATAATACATCTTGAAAGCATAAAATATAAAGCATATACATTAGTTTAACTGCTTGGTATTTAATAAATCTAATTTTTTTTTATAAATTTAAATAATTGTTATTGCGATTATACATAAATTCTCAATACACAGGTATATAAAACTGTTAAAATGAACCACACCACATATTTAATAAGGTAGATTTAAAGCACATCCATCATCCTATCTGCATAACTCAGTTGAAGGTTTCAGGGACTGCACTTACAGAATATCACAATCACTTAAAAACATTGACAAATTGCTTTACTAACATATACATGTCAGCTGATTAGTAACTAATTAAATCAGACATTTAACCCTTGTCAGAATTTATATGTATTTAAATGATAATAAACCTGTCTTATCTTTCTGTTCAATTACAGACCTAAAGACATTTTCAAAAAGAGATGCTGACTATGCCAAGTCTTGAAAGTGTAGGCTGAGTTACCAGTAGAAGTGCAGATGGTATTCATGAGAGCAACTCCATGACAAGTTAACAGCATTCCTAGTCAAAAGAGCAGCTCCCTCCAACACCAGCAACCAAACTTGCAGAGAATAAGCCATCAAAAATAGAAATATCCATAGAAAAGAATCGTCTAAAAATGAATCTGCTTCTGCTGAAGGTGTCAGCCTCAAAACTAGAACTAAGGTAGGTAAACAAAGTATGAGAACCTGTTTTATAAGAGCAGCCTGCGAAACTAAAGTTTTGTTAGCATTCTTGGTTGCTATTAGCATTGGCTTCTAGATGTATTGTTTTACAGTTTTTTGCTGTTAAATGTTTGGTAAGTACGTTCAAGGAACTTGATCCTCAAGGGGAAAAAAATACCATTGTTTTCCTTCGGCACAGGATCAACTAGCCATTAATTGCTAACGCTGAAATGGGAAGGCATACATACGTTGTGGCAACTGCTGTGTTTAGAAATCGAATGAAATGAAAAAGTACACCCATTTAACAATTGCATGTGCGGTTTGTGTGATATATGCGAGTGTCGTAACACTGAGAAGGCAAAATGAATAAAATCAACAGGAGTAACTTATAAGGTGATGTCTCCGTGACAGGGCCGTTTTACACAGTGAAGCGAACAACACCACATTAATTTATAAAATTTCGTGGCACCTCCTGCCAACCTCCTGGCAAATGCAGGGAGCAGCCTGCCTTTCTTCTCGACCATTCAGTGCATCGGCTTCCCACCCAGGTATGGAATCATGCACCATCCTGGATGTGATGCCAGCCCACGCCTGCTGTCCATCACACAATAAAATATGACAGATTCCAAGGGCACTGTATGTTATGGGACTTCTTTGTGTTTCAAAAGGTTGGCTTTAAATCCCATTGGCGTATCTGCGTGTCTCCCTTGCAGTGACCAGGTGTGCCGTCCACTGTGTGCCTCACCAGTGACCCAGGAAGATGAGGTCTACAATGAAGCAGGTAAGCAAAGGTGACTGACTGCATTGAATACATTGTGCTATGGTGCTACTCTGTCTCTTTGGAACTGCCTATATTTACTGTAGGCCCTTTCTAAAATGTATACCATATTGGAATACAGTTGATATAAAATTGTTCTGTTGGGAGAATGGAACAAGTTTTTTTTTTTTTTTTAATTCTGCTTAAACACAGCATTAAATTAAATACTCCTGCCCTCTTCTACAGTGCCCTCCATAATGTTTGTGACAAAGGCACATTTTTCCTTGATTTACCCTTCTGCTCCACAGTTTAAAATTACAAATCAAACAGTTCAGATGTGATTAAAGTGCACATTGTAGACTTTCATTTAAGGGTATTTGCATACATTTCAGTCACACCATGTAGACATTACAACACTTATTATACTTGAACTACCCACCCACCCAAATTTCAGGGCTCCAAAATGTTTGGGGCAATTGACGTCACAGGTGTTTGTGATTCCTCAGATGTTTTCATGGCTTCTTAAGATGTCCCGGCTTGCTTTTACCCTTTGGAATCCAGTGTTGTGCATGAACTAGTTCGAAACAGCCCGTTCATTGAACAAGCTATTTATTCTAAGAACGGTGAACTTGATGTAACGTATTTGCAAGTGAAGAAGCTAAACGTGAGCTAGTTCACTTTTATGTGACATTCTGGATCTGGTTTGGGTCCAGATTAAACGTTTTGCCTTACCCTGTAATGTAGGGGTGGAAAGTGGATTTTTACAAATATTTATTTTGTATGAATTTTTTGCAATTCAGTTGTATTTGGAAAAAATAACCTAAAATCAAATAGGCGCTGTCTGTGTCTGCCTGCCTGTGCTTAAGCTGCACCCCTGCACACAGGGAAGCTCCACATTCGCATTTAGGAAAACGTTGTACTTCGCGTGGCCACTTTATATTTTTCCTTGTTGGACATGCAATATGTGATGTGAATTTTGATTGGCATCATAATAGGTTAGTTCACCTACACGCTGGTTCCACAGTAGCCATTTGTGTCACAGGGTTGGAAATAGAGTGGTAATTTATATGTATACTTCCATCTATTTCATTTCTTTTTTGACCGGGAGGATATTAGCATATATGGTCATACATGTTTGTTGCTGGTTATAACTCAGTAAAGTGTATTTAAATAAAAAAATCTTCATAATTATTGTATTTTATTCAAGAACACTGTAATAGCCTAATATAAGGCATTGTCATGCATGCGCGAGTAGGAGACCGCGGACGGACCTTAACACGCTTGGGAAGACATTCGCCGGCAGGGAGTGGCGGGGTACTAACCTTTCTCCTTTTCTTTCTTACAGAAAAAAAGACGCTTTGCCGCCATAAGCCTCATTCTTCCCGCAGCACGTTACTTCCGCCCTTCCTCCTCCATTGTTCCTGACGTCATCGATCCCATCTTTCCACACGGTTCCTTCCCAGCATTCCTCCACTTCCGGCTCCTCCTCTATGAAATGGCCGCCGACGCCATCTTTGGCGTCGTGCATATCTGTTGTTTGAGTTTATGTATTTGACCTCAGTTTATTTTGTTATTGTGGAGCATTTTTCAGTATACGGGGCCGGAAACCCCAAACCTTTATGTTGTTTATTGCTTCATTTATTACAACATGCAAAATTGAAAAAAGTAAACTCATGGGTCATTTATTCTCACTCCTTAAAAAATACAAAATGAACTGAACATGAACTAGTTCGAAATTGAAATGGTGAACTATGAATGTGAATTTATTAATTTTAGTCTGTGTGAACTGAACTTTGAGCTAGTTCTTGTGAGGTGTGAACTTGCACAACACTGTTGGAGTCTATAGTTGCCATTGTTTCAGCACGAGGATAAGAGCTGTGCCAATGAAAGTTGAAGAAACCATAATGAGGCTGAAAACAAGAATAAAACCTTTAGAGACATCAGTAAAACCTTAGGATGACTTAAATCAACTGTCTCAAATATCATTAAGAAGAAAGAATGCACTAGTGAGCTCGGTAATCACAGAGGGACTGATAGGCCAAGGAAGACCTCCACAGCTGATGACAGAAGAATCCTCTCTATGGTAACAAAAAAATCCCCAAATGCCTGTCCAACAGATCAGAAACAGTCTTCAGGAGGCAGATGTGTATGTGTCAGAGACAACTATCTGCAGAGAACTTTATCAACAGAAATACAGAGGCCATACTGCAAGATGCAAACCACTAGTTAGCCACAAAAATACGATGGCCAGATTACACTTCGTGTACACTAAGTACTGAAAAGAGCCTGCAGAATTCTGGAAAAAGGTCTTGTGGACAAAGATGAACCTGCATCAGAGTGATAGCAAGAGTAAAGTGTAGAGACAAAACTAAATTGCCCATGACCCAAAGCAGACCACGTCATTTCTTAAACATGGTAGTGGTGGGGGTGTTATGGCTTGGGCATGTATGGCTGCCACATGTACTGCTGCACTTCTCTTCATTGATGATGTAACTGCTGACAGCAGTTGCACAATGAATTCTGGGGCATACAGAAGCATCTTACCTACTTAAATTCCAGTAAATGCCTCCAAACTCATAGGGTGGCACTTCATCCTATAACTAGATAATGATCCCAGCAATACTGCTAAGGCAACATAGGAGTTTTTCATAGCTAAAAAATGGAAAATTCTTGAATTGCCAAGCCAGTCACTGAGATGGTGAGGGTCAGCTCCACACTCCCAGTTGATCTGGGGAACCTCTTGAACTCGCTACCTCCAATAACATACCCAAGGGATGAGGCAGCGGATGAGGCCAAACAAACATACATAGCAAAGGGGAAAGTGTAAGTGCAAAGTGTTTTTATTAAAACAATCCAAACAAGCAGTGTCCAAAAACTGTGCAGTTTTCCAGTCAAATAAATAAATAAATAATCCCTTTAAAACTGAGTACTCATGGAGGTTACAGTTAATCAATCCAATATATAATTCTTTAAGAGCAAGGTTAAAAAAAACATAGTGCAGGAATCTGTCCATAAAAACATGTGTCCCGGTGCAACTCATTAAAAACTGACGTCTCTTCTGCTCACCTCCCTCAAAGCCTTGCAGCAGAAGCGACGCTACTCTGACAGACACAGCCTTCTTCTGACTTCAGGTCCAGGTCCCTGCTGTTTCCATGGCTCCCAGCACAGCTCCCAATCTGGACCCAGGTTCAGGTCCTTACTGTCCATGGACTTCAGTAAGGCTCACAATCCAAGCCTACTTTCACTAACTCCCGCTGCCTTCCCAGACTTATCTGGAGAGCAGCACACCTCCTGATCACTCCAGCTCCCTAAGACACTCAGCCGGATTGATCTGCATCAGCAGCCCTGAGCGTTGGACTCTCCTCCTTACAGCTGCCTGCCTCCTCTCACACTTGAGCTGGCTCTCACTCATGTGCTCTTGCACCAGCTCTTTCTCCTGTCTTCCTGTCTACTTCTCTCCCATTAACCTCCTTCCTTTCTTTTCTATCCTTTTCTTCATGTTGGCTCCCCCTTAAATGCCCCCGTGGGTGCAGCATCTCAACTGTGCACCGAAGAAAGCAGACAAACAACTGAGACAGACTGCACCCTCAAGTGTATATGCATCTTGCACAAATTACCTCACCAACCTCCCACAGCTGCATAAGCACGCAAACCCACGGAGATCAAGCCAGGTATTCAATTATTTATTTATTTTAATATGGGCCACTAATTGCCCAGCCACTATTCCACAGTCACCCGATTTAAATCCATTTGAGCATGCCTTCCATATGCTGAACAGAAACCTTAAGGGGATAAGCCCCCAAAACAAGCAGGAGCTGAATATGGCTGCATTAGGGGCTTGGCAGAGCATCACCACAGATGATCTTCAGCACAGATTTGCATGCAAGGGATATGGAAAAAAGTATTAAATATGACTGATTTAATATACCTAACATTGCTGTGTCTCAAATGTTATGGTGCCCTGAAATCAGGGAACCATGTGGAAAATGTGTCATTTGTACACACTGTGACCATAGATATATACAAATACTCTTAAATGTGCACTTCAATCATAGTCTGAATTCATTGATTTGAAATTCTAAACTGTGGAGCTGAGGGGTAAATCAAGGAAAAATGTGTCTTTGTAACAAAATTTTGGAGGGCACTCTATCTAAAAACTGAAATATTACTAAATGTATATTAACCAATGGATATTTAGTAGCTCAAAACAAATTAGTCTGCTATAATTTATTTTATATATCTAATTGTAGAGAAGAGCCAAGCAAAATGACACCTTTTATTGGCTAACTAAAAAGATTACAATATGCAAGCTTTCGAGGCAACTCAGGCCCCTTCTTCAGGCAAGATGTAATACATCTTGCCTGAAGAAGGGGCCTGAGTTGCCTCGAAAGC
>JANRMT010062842.1:2257898-2275966 GCA_026402145.1 Polypterus bichir lapradei | reverse complement strand
TATCTATCTATCTATCTATCTATCTATCTATCTATCTATCTATCTATCTATCTATCTATCTATCTATCTATCTATCATATGCTGATTGAGTGAAGCACAATTCGGCTGTTTATATATTGGCGATAACTTGTATTTATTGGGGTGCAAAGCAAAGAATATAAAGAAGTACTGCAGGATTTTATTTTTAATGTGGACCAAGCCTGTGTATGTTCATCTATTTCTGTCCTTGTCCATGTTTTTTATAGCTTGTATATTTAATAATAAAATTGAAAGTTAATAAAATTGAAAATTAGGTCTTTGTAGGGTCGCCCTTTGGATACATGGATGTTTTGAATTCCAAATAAATGAGGTTATGGTTGAATCTAATTTCTTAAAAAACATCTATTAAAGTATATTGGAATGTTTTGAAATAAAAAGAGAAGCTTACGAAGGATATTCATCTTAACAATGTTAATTCTTCCAGCTAAAGTGAGATGAAGTGTTGACCATCTGTGCAAGTCTTGCTTAATTTTTTCCATACAAATGGCAAAACTTTGTTGATAAAGACCTTTATGTTTGCTTGTGATGTCTACCCCTATCTATTTAAACTGATCTGCGATGATAAAGGGGAAGGTGTCCAATCTAATATTGTATGCTTGAGAATTCACTGGGAACAGCACACTTTTATTCAAATTGATTCTGAGACCAGAAATATTTTGAAACTCTATTAGCGCTGTTAGGACCAAAGGCACAGTATTTTGTGGATCTGATATATATGGTACCATATCATCTGCATATAGAGAAACTTTCTGTTCCAGTCCTTCTCTGATAATCCCCTTTATCTCATAAGCATTTCGACAGTGAATTGCGAGTGGTTCAATGGAGATTGCAAAAAGTAGTGGCAACAAGGGGCATCCTTGTCTGGTAGGCTACCACATTCTAGTTTAAAGTATTCTGAATTAATGGTGTTAATACAAACTGAAGCTTCTGGATTTGTATACAGTAGTTTGATTCATGCACAAATGTTCAGGCCAAACCCAAATGTATCCAATGTAATGAAAAGATAGTTCCAAATGCTTTTTCTGCATCCAACAATAATAATATCTCCGGGGTGTTTGACTTTGTGGGTGAATATATTACATTAAACAGATGTTGAAGATTGGAAGCTAAGTGTCTGCCTTTAATAAATCCAGTTTGGTCTTGTGATATTACCAAAGGCAGCACCTTCTCCATTCTTCTAGCTAGGACTTTGGAGAGTATCTTAACATCATTATTCAGAAGTGAAATTGGTTTGTATGATGCACATTGTAATAAGTCCTTATTTTGTTTAGGAAAAACAGTAATTAATGTTAGGCGAAAAGTTTGAGGTAGAATTTTATTTTCTCTAGCTTCTGTAAATGTTGCTAATAGAAGGGGAACTAGCTGAGTTGATAATTTCTTATAAAATTTGTTAGGGTAGCCATCGGGGCCTGCTGCTTTCCCACTCTGAAGTGAGCTAATAGCATCTAGTAATTCCAATTTATCCAATTCCTCTGCACTAAGAATATCTTTTTGTGGTATTTGTAATGCATCCAGAAATGCATTACATTGTGTTTTGTCTTCTTTAAACTCAGTAGAATATAAGAATTTATAGTAGTCTTTAAATGTGTGCATTATATTTTTATGGTCAGTTATTTTGTCTCTATTTGTGTTGGTGATTGCTGGGATTGCAGGAGGAAGTAAGGACAGCTATGAAGAGGGTGAAGAATGGAAAAGTCGTTGGTCCAGATGACATACCTGTGGAAGCATGGCAAGACTGCATATTTTATTCCATTTCTTTAATGGAATCTTAGAAAGTGAGAGGATGCCTGAGGAGTGGAGAAGAAGTGTACTGGTGTTGATATTTAAGAATAAGGGGGATGTGCAGGACTGTATTAACTACAGGGGGATAAAATTGATGAGCCACAGCATGAAGTTATGGGAATGAGTAATGGAAGCTAAGTTAAGAAGTGAGGTGATGATTAGTGAGCAGCAGTATGGTTTCATGCCAAGAAAGAGCACCACGGATGCGATGTTTGCTCTGAGGGTGTTGATGTAGAAGTATAGAGAAGGCCAGAAGGAGTTGCATTGCGTCTTTGTGGACCTGGAAAAAGCATATGACAGGGTGCCTCAAGAGGAGTTGTGGTATTGTATGAGGAAGTCAGGAGTGGCAGAAAAATATGTTAGAGTTGTACAGTATATGTATAAGGGAAGTGTGACTGTGGTGAGGTCTGTGGTAGGAGTGATGGACACATTCAAGGTGGAGGTGGGATTATATCAGGGATTGATTCTGAGCCCTTTCTTATTTGCAATGGTGATGGACAGGTTGACAGATGAGATTAGATAGGAATCCCTGTGGACTATGAAGTTTGCTGATGACATTGTGATCTGTAGCAATAGTAGGGAGTAGGTTGAGGAGACCCTGGAGAGGTGGAGATATGCTCTAGAGAGGAGAGGAATGAAGGTCAGTAGGGACAAGACAGAATACATGTGTGTAAATGAGAGGGAGGTCAGTGGAATGGTGAGGATACAAGGAGTAGATTTGGCGAAGGTGGATAAGTTTAAATACTTAATAAAGAGGTGAAAAAGAGAGTGCATGCAGGGTGGAATGGGTGGAGAAGAGTGTCAGGAGTGATTTGTGACAGACGGATATCAGCAAGAGTGAAAGGGAAGGTCTACAGGACGGTAGTGAGACCAGCAATGTTATATGGGTTGGAGACTGTGGCACTGACCAGAAAGCAGGAGACAGAGCTGGAGGTAGCAGAGTTACAGATGCTAAGATTTGCATTGGATGTGACAAGGATGGACAGGATTAGAAATGAGTACATTAGAGGGTCAGCTCAGGTTGGATGGTTGGGAGATGAAGTCAGAGAGGCGAGATTGCGTTGGTTTGGACATGTGCAGAGGAGAGATGCTGAGTATATTGGGAGAAGGATGCTAAGGATAGAGTTGCCAGGTAAGAGAAAAAGAGGAAGGCCTAAGAGAAGGTTTATGGATGTGGTGAGAGAGGACGTGCAGGTGATGGGTGTAACAGAACAAGATGCAGAGGACAGAAAGATATGGAAGAAGATGATCTGCTGTGGCAACCCCTAACGGGAGCAGCCAAAAGAAGAAGAAGGTTGGGGAGACACCATCATGGGCATCTCCTCTATTTTGAGCCCCATAAGTAGTAAGAACATACAGGTGCCCCCTACACTTCCTCTGTATGTGTTACTGGGTGTTTCTTTTCAGGACTCTCCATTATTTTGTGTACTTTTTACTTTCTTGATCCAATTTAAAATGTTAAAAAATGAAAACATGCCTTTTTTATTTAGCTATAATCAGTTGAAACAAGTTAGCTTCTACAGTTGAAACCTATTGTATGCTTTGGTTGCAGTTAACTAAAAATAAGCTTCTCATCTGTTCTATGTTAGGCTAGAGAGAAGGGTGTCCACTTTTTTACAAAAAAAAATAAAGACAAAAGGTGCTGTCAGAAGGTGGTATAAGGCTGATTTTTATGTAAAAACAGTAGCTTTGCTATGAAAATCAAGCATAACTGCAGTTAAACCCTTGGCCCAACTTTCATGTGCTTTTTATGGTTTTGTCTGCTGTTTGGTGACATGGCTCCAGTCCATACTATACACTGGCTGAAATACACTTAGACTAAGAATTTGCCTTTGAGAATTTGCATTTCTGAACCAGTTGTTCACCATGCAAAAGACTCTTCTCATGCTGTGAATTTATTAAGGAAAAACAAAACTTTACATTTTTTCGGAGGTTAGGTAAGTAAAAGTGATAATTGTACACTTGGTTATTTGAAATAGTTGTGAACTTAAGTGAAAATGTAACAGGTTTGCACTCCATGTGCTTTATGTTGGTTCATTTCGGGCCTACCAGGTAATGCTTGACTAGCCTACAAAAAGACAAGTTAAAAGAATGTTAGCCTTCTGAGCCAAAGGAGCAAATGTTTTGACTTGAAAGTTAGGACCACCCTTTTTCATTACAGGATGGTGACATGACACAACCATTTCGGAAAATCTTTGTTAGTGTTGTTAATTTGCCAGCTCTGACGAATAACCAACCCACCTCTGGTACAAATGGGTTTTGCAATGTACAGTATATCACAATTAGTGATGAGCTAAATAGTTTGTGCAAAATGTAATTCACAGTAAAAGAAAATAACAAAATGTACTACATTTTGCTACAAATGTAAAATCACAGTTTTATCACATATATTTTCATCTTATTTGCAACCTTTATGTCTACCTTTATGTCCATTGGCCTGGGTGGGTGGCAGCTGGCTAGACTCCGTAAAGACCCTGGCTTGAATCAGTTTACAGAGTTGGGGAAGCGAGTTCATTTGGTGTTATCTCAAGTTCCAAATGAGAGGTATAAGATGGGACCGATGGCATGAATGCTTATGCAGGTAGTGCATGAGGCAGATGAGAGCATGTGAAGCTCTATGTAAGTAGCTTGAAAGAAGGACATATAGGTTTCAATCATGGAATAGCCCTTAGGAAGCAAAATTCCTTGCTTTCTACCCCCCAAAAATGTTTTACCTCCACCTCAAAAAAATTATTTTAGTGAGTTTTGTATTTCACACAACAGTAATTTTAGAGCCAATTTCACAAAACTTTAAACAAAGTTCATTCCCTGACACACTTGCAATATGATATCAAAACAACCAGCCCTTATTGGAGGAAGTTAACAAGAAACCAAATCTGCTCAACAAAATTAATTTTTTTTTAATTTTCTGAAGTTTTAATTATGCTTCTGCAGTAGGGGTTGGTAATGTCCCTGTACTGTTTTGTATCAGGTTCTTTTCTTCAGTTTTACACTGCTGCTGCTTAATAATTTCATTTATTCTACACTGAGTGCTCACATGATCACATACAGTACTACAGGTTTCTTTCCATCTTAGTGATAGACAGCATTATCGTACATGCATGTTACACATACATATTATTTAAAATGGTAGACAAGCACAAGTGAATTATGCGGAAATGTGGAAATGTGCAACTCCATGCAATGAAGTGATTTGAACATGCTACTTTAATTTGTGGAATGGACACACCAATATGAGTGTGCCAGGAAAGTAGCTGTGATGGAATTTTCATACATGACATTCATGAGTCCATTCTTCTATATGTAGGAGACAGAGAGCTCAGCAATGTGCCATTAACAAATGTGATTGCAATTAATATCCATCCATCCATTTTCTGCCACTTATTTGGGTCTGGGTTGCAGGGGCAGCAGTCTAAGCAAAGAGGCCCAAGTGTCCCTCTTCCCCGTCATCTTCTCTAACTCCTCTGGGGGATACTGTGGTGTTCCCAGGACAGCTGAGAAATATGATCTCCCTAGAGTGTCGTGTGTCTGCTCCAAGGTCTCCTGTAGGTTAGACATGCCTGAAACACTTCCCCAGGGATGCATCCAGGAGGCATCCTAATCAGACGCTTGAACCACCTCAACCGTCTCCTTTCGATATTGAGAAGCAGTGGTTCTTCTCTGAGCATCTCCCGAAAGTCTGTGCTCCTCAACCTATCTCTAAGGCTGAGCCCAGATACCTTTCAAAGAAAACAAATTTTTTCCATTTGTATCCACAATCTGTTTCTTTTGATCATAGGTGAGGGAAGGAACATAGATCAACTGGTAAGTTGAGAGCCTTGCCTTTCAGTTCAGCTCTCTTTTCACCCCAACTGACCCTCTACCTGTTGATCTCCACTTGTGGCAGCACTGCAACCCCAACCCAGAGATAGCACTCTAATCTTTTTCAGCTAAGAACCATGACCTCGGACATAGGGGTGCTGATCCTCACCAGGCTGGAAACCACTTCAGCATGTGTATAAGGTCATATCCTGATGAAGTCAAGAAAACCACATCATCGAAAAAAAGAAGAGATGTGATTCTGAGGTCACCAAACCAGACACACTCCACCCCTTGGCTGCAGCTAGAAATTCTGTCCATAAAAGAAATTAACAGAATTGGTAACAAAAGGCAGCCCAGGTGGAATCCCACATCCACTGGGAGTGAGTCTGACTTACTTCTGGCAATTCAAACCAAGCTTTTGCTCCAGTTATACTGGGATTGAAGAACCCACAACAGCAGGCCTGGTACCCCATATTCCCAAAGCACCCCATATTCCCAAAGCACCCCCCCACAGGACACCCCAAGAGATGCAGTCATATGCCTTTTCCAAGTCCATAAAACAGATATAGATTGGTTGGGCATACACCCATGAACCCTCCAGAATTCTTGTGGAGGTAAAAAGTCGGTTCAGTGTTCTGTGACTGGGACAAAATCACTATTGTCCCTATTGAATTGAAGGCTTGACCAACACCCAGATCCTCCTTTCCAGAACCCTGGCATAGGCCTTCCCAGGGAGGCTGAGGAATATAATACTGCTAAAGTTGGAACACATTTTCTGGTCCCCTTTCATAAATTGCACTTATGAACACCCATATGTTTGAACTTGTTTTTTCTTATGGACACACTTCGACTAGCACAAAAGTTCAATAATAAAGCACAACACAAACAAAGGTTCAGATTGGGTAAACCGTTCCTCCCAATCACAACTTCAGTGAATGGCCACCTTATCATGGTGGAGGGGTTTGCGTGTCCTAATGAACCCACAAGCTATGTTGTCTGGGGAAATTTCCCCTGGTAGGGTTTCCCAAAGCAAACTGATTCTAGGTGAGGGACTAGACTAAGTGCAATTCATATTGATCTGTATGGAAAGTCTTTTCAAGGACTCAGTAACCTTGCTTGAAAAAGAGGGGAGGAGTGTTTGTTTAAGGATGGTTTGTTTAATTTTAACATCATATTTTTGTCATTCTTGTTCCGTTTCAGGGCACCACCATTTTGTGTAGTGGTTGTTAAGTTGTATTTTCCCATTTGTGCTTTGTGACCAGAGTTTGACGAAGTGAGATACAAAGCAGTGGTGCCGATCACTGTCAGGTATTTCTCAGTGGATAAAGATACCCTTTGCAAACTTAGTGACAATGTAAAGAATTTCAAGCTCAGAGTCAGTCAGTTTTTACCTCAGTTTTACCCAAAACAATTTTAATTTTCTCTTTGCCCTAAGACTTTTGCTTCGGTTTTGAACTTTCTGACTTAGACCCTTGCTGTCTCATGACATTTCTTTTGCTTTGCCCTTTTGGCTTCATCTTTTGGTTCATTTCTATTTCCAACTACAATCCTCAGGCATATTATTTCAGCTTGCCTTTAACAGAACAGAGTTTTCAGCAAACTATAATATTATGAGTCTTTTTTTGTTGTTTATAAGAAAGCTTACGATGTTCAAGCTATTGTTATAAATTGTTATTTGAATTATTAATAAGAAAAAATGAACAATAGAAAACTAAAAGTAATGCTCCAGGATAGTCTCTGTCTCCCGATGACCCAGGATCAAGGATCTGTGAATTAAGAAAAAACACTAATGTGATTTAAATGGTGAACTTTTCTTAACAAGCCAATAGGTCAGACAATGAACAACTCTGTTATCAAAGTGGTAGAAGACATGCATAGAAATCACTGAGGTATTTCTCATGAGAGCAGCCCACAGATATCTTCAACCACTGAGAGCCTTTTCAGTTACATTAAGCACCATTTCCACCCCCACAGCATTTTTTCTATAACCAGGCTAAAAAAATGAATGACCAGGGCTGCATGTTAATACACTATGGAGCCATGTTTATTGCTACACAATGCTTTGTATTATAGAAATAAATGAACTCGCTTTCCACAACCAATCAGCCCCTTTTACACTGAATTCTGTCACAAGATAAAGCAAGCCTAGATGTAACATTACACATCACAATAAATTAAAATTAACTTAATTTCCAGATAAGACATAAAGTAATGCAAATGGAATATTTTGTCACAACTTTCTCAAGTTCTGTGTCTTAATAATAATAGAACATTTAATAATTATATAGCACCTTTCCCTGCTCAAAACACTTCAGGACTGGACTGCCATCTAATGTCACACAGATAACTGACAAGCAACATTTCAAGTAACCACAGACACGTGCATTTTAAAATTGTCTGGTTTTCTGTGTTCCCTCCATGATTTATTTCATATTTCCTCAACAAAGAATTATTATTATTATTATAACACTTAATTTGAAGAAACACTTCCTGGATTCTCTGTTGTGAATGCACTTAATTTTCACTGCTGTTCTTGAATATGTGACTCAAAATCCTGCTGGACTAGCGTTATTGACTCCTGGGAAGATTTTAAAGATTTATTTTATGACCCTAAATAGGCATCATAATGCAGAGTTATCTGCATAGAATGTAAGAGTTTTTACAATATTTAAATAGATAAGCAACAGAATTAAAGCACATAAAGAAAATTAAGTGACTTTCTAAAAAAATTCTGTGCCATTTCTACCTCCAAGAACCATATCAAGAGGAGCTACCAGCCCAGGTGAAGCCACCCTTGTGCTGTTCTCTAGCAGGCCATCACTAGGCAGTTCCTTCATAGGTGTAAATAAATCAGCTGCATTAAAATGTAAATAGCTCTTAACAAAATGTATGTGTTTCTGTAATAAAAGCTATGTTATGTATTGCTATGCTAAACCACTTTAATTAAACTAACAAATGTGCTTTACAGTCTTACAACTGACATACAAGTCACTTAATGTATAATTATTGTTGTAATACTTCTAAAGACATTAACTGTGAAAATAAAAAAAGGCATGAAATATTTGTTTGGTAATATGGTTAAATTCATATAAATGTGTGATCTTGTAAACATCTGTCAACATAACTGATTATCCAGATGATGGCAGTGCTGCATTAAATAAAGGCTTCTCAAGTTGTTTTATTCTTTACTATCAAGTTCTGTCTTGAAATTGTAAGACCACTGTTCACAAATGAATATTAGCAAATGTAAATGCTGCTTGAATAAAAAAATGATCTCTTTATAATTAAAATTAAATTCATCTCTATCTTTAGTTCTGAATTGCAAGAAGTGTCAAGATTCTGACACCAATTTTATGTTAAACATTTCCATTTTTTCATGAATATACATTTAATATGTATGAAAATATACATATCAAAATGGGCACTTTATCTTGTGCTGTAAAAACCAAGGTAAAAGATGTCAAATGGATATTTACTGTACTACTATACTACCGTGTTAGTTGTAAAACAGGAGACAAGACAAGATAAAGAGCTGGGGTATCTTAAAGGCGAACCCCGTATAATTCATGAAAAAATTATACAAAAAGAGTTGTCAAATATAATGGTCTTTTCAAACTGCAGTCAAAATTGAAACTGAGACTAAAATGATGCTGGTATTCCTTAAGAAGAAGCCAGAAAGGAAGGGGCGGAGCCAGGAAAATGTGACCTGGAGGTGGCGTCATTGGGCCTGGCAGTCATCATTGGTAGGGGAGAAAGAAGAAGAAGCTTTAGGCAACAGCGCCAAGATGAGACGAGCCATGCTGGGAGCACCGCAGCTCTATAGCAGAGGGACCAGAAGCGAAGGAGTCAACTGCCCTCTGTGGGTGGTTTCTCAAGACTGTCGGAGAAATATATATATACGGTGGTGCAGTGGGTAGCGCAGCTGCCTCATAGTTAGGAGACCTGGGTTCGCTTCCTGGGTCCTCCCTGCATGGTGTTTGCATGTTCTTCCCATGCGTGAGTTTCCTCCGGGTACTCCAGTTTCCTACCACAGTCCAAAGACATGCAGGTTAGGTGCATTGGCGATTCTAAATTGTCCCTAGTGTGTGGGGGTGTGTGTGTGTGTGTGTGTGCACCCTGCGATGGGCTGACGCCCTGCCCGGGGTTTGTTTCCTGCCTTGTTGGCTGCGATTGGGTCCAGCAGACCCCCCGTGACACTGTGGTTTGGATATAGCGGGTTGGATAATAGATGGATGGATATATATAGTGACCTCCAGGAGAGCTCCACTGACACCCCAGACACTACCACAACCAGACAGCCCCAAGTGCAAATAAACACTTTTTATTGACAGTCCACACCACAAGCCTCAATTCACAATAGCTCCTTTTACTTCTCCAGGTGAGCTTCACTTTCTGCCTCCCAACACTGACTCACCTGGGTGAGATCAAGCGGCTTCTTTTATGTTGAACCCGGAAGTGTTTCTGGTGCCATAACACTGAATGGTGGAAGCACTTCCGGGTTCCATCTCGATGCAGCACCCTCTGGTGGCACCCAAGGACCCCAACAGGTTTGTCCTTCTGACAAATGAAAGTCATAGAGCCCTGCGGCTGTCCATACTGGGTCCATGCCAAAGGAGCACTGCCATATATTGTGCTGGGAAATTAATTGTTCTTGGCAAATAATCTCCCCCCAGGCTATCCATTAATCTTTCACTCCAACTGAGATAATAATCAAGTCCCATCCTGACTGGGTTATGCTTCCTCTCATGTTGTTCATTCGTTATGGCTTCCCAGCTGGGCAAGTAATTCACATTCCAGTCAGAAACCCCATGCCATACAGCTCCTCCATTTTTAAGGCATCTCCTGGTGGCACCACGGTACCCAACAGGACTGAGATAAAGGACTCCATGTCCCATAGTGCCCTGTGGGAATCCGGGGCACCATTGCAATCCAGGGGAGCTGCCATCTAACGTTAAGGGGGAAGCAGTGCCCTAAAGAGGCTGCCTTCTCCCATCCTTCCATTTCTTGGGGGTCCCAGCCGTCTCTTACAATATATATGGTGACAGTTCAATGCAATGGGCAAACAGCCAAAGACTGTCCTCATGTACTGCACCAGAAGAAAAATGTAAAGGAGAATCAGCAGGTTGGTCATGATACCAAAAGGAAACTTCTAATACTTTTAGGATTAGCTTCTGTCATCATGCATTCCGTCTACAGCGAAAGTGTAAGATTCCAATGTGATAGGTGTGGCATTCCAACAATATCCCAAGCAGTCTGCCATTTAAATGGAAATGAAATCTGAATAGGTCCTGCGATGTGGGACCTCCAGACAGCCACACTAATAACCGATATCATGACTAGCCCTAGGCGTTCAGTGTAACTACAGAACTGGATATACTGTAAACGGTTCGTAGAAGAAAGTAAGTAGTAAAATGGAGGTAAAGAACTGACTTTGTAGGAGGAAAGCAAGTTCCACGCAGAAGTTATGAAACACAGCCTGTGTGGTTTACACTATAGCCATACTAGGCCATTGGTATTTTGAAATGTGCAAGTGGATTTTTTCTAATGTTATCCACAAATTAATATGCAGGTCCCTTGATTTTTGGTCTCTGACATTTTAAAGTAAAAGCATCCTACAATAACATTACACTGTCCAGTGTTGGTTCCTCTTCTGTATTTGATGATAAACTGTAACTGCCAGGAAGATTCAGCAAAAGTCTGGACTTTCATACGTAATAGTGTACCCAGCACTACCCATGGCAGAATAAATTGCAGGTGCGGCCACTAAATAACCTCCTCAGGAGGAAAACTTTCACTGACTAAACCCACCGTGAGGAGCAACTTTGCAAACTTTGTGCCAAGTCCCAACAACGTCATCTACAGGGACTTCCTTAATAAAGTGCCACTGTGGTTACTAAATAAAGCTACCCAGGGAGAATTTTTTATTATTTTATAATGAAACACAGTCTGTAATCAGGGCAAAATCTGGCAAAGACACATTCAACGGTATAGATTTGCATTTCAGACTAACAAACATACCCAAACACATTCAACTTTATATATTAAATACAAGAACAAATAGAGCAAAATTGTGGGGTAATAAAACTGATATTCTCCTAATTTAGTGATTCACAAATATCTGCATGCCATAAGGTGAGCAAATCTCCGTTTATTCATATTCTATCTGATTTACCCGGTTTAGTATCAATGGAGGCCAGTGCCTATCCTGGAAGCATAGACAGGAATCAGTTCAGTCTGTGGTATGGTACATAACATGCAAGACTGGCCAATTTACAGGAGCTGGTTAACTCAACACGTATGTCTTTAAGATGTGGGATGAAAACTTGCATATCTGAAGAAACACCCACTTAATCAAGGCAAGGTGTCTGGAACTAACATGCTGGAGTTAACCATTGCACCACTCTGTGTACTGTGGGTATGCGTATTTAATAGAAAAGTAAATAAAAATAATTAATTTAAGTACAGCTCAAAATGTAAAACAGAAGAAACACCACAAATGCTGACTGGCTGGTTTTATATACATTGCTATTTTAAAGCAAACTTTTTAATTTTTAATGTGATCCTGTCCGGCCAAAATCATTACATTTTAAAACTCTTAAAGGCGCACATACAGCATTGATAGGCTTATTCAGAAAAGTTTGTCTAAATGTTTAAGTCTAACCAGCTGCTGTAGGTTCCCCATGCAGCCTGTGCACTGTCAGAGTTACTGAGAAGCCGGAGAGATTGCAGCAGCAAATGAAAGTGCACTTTGACAGAGAGACACACCCACTAAGCATGAAGTGCAGCACAAGTCAACAAACTGGCCTCAGACGTGTGCTGTGATCTGCACTGAGGCTCACTGGAACGACTTTGCAAAGTCACTTCATTTCTGAGGACAAGAAGGAATTGTATGCAGGAGGCATAATGGTGTATCATAAAGAATTTGATAAGGCAGGCAAGAACCCTGGCCTTCAGATCTGGAGAATTGAAAATATGGAACTGGCACCTGTACCTGAAAGTTTACATGGAAATTTTTTTGTAGGAGATGCTTATGTTGTGTTGCAGACAGTTAAGCAGAAGGACAATTATTTTTACAATCTGCACTTTTGGCTGGGTAAGTGACACTAGAATAAATTTTCACTTATTAAAAAAGATGATGTTAACTGAAGTAGGTATACCAAGGATTCTGGAAGGTCATAGCTTTACTTTTATAGACTTAACTTACTTTATAGACTTAATATACTCATATATTACTTTTTAAATATGTAGGAGCTTCAAGAACTTAATTGATTACACTATACAGAAAAAGCATCTGCATTAAAATCTGCATATATACAGTATATACAGTGTGTGTATAATATATATACTGTATATACAGTATGCACACATACACACACATAATTTATGCAGTGTGAAAATGTATTTATTTCTATGTACACATTGCAAGATTTATTTGTTGTAGTACAGGTTATTCTGTGTCTTGCTTGATATTTATAATGTATTTTTATTTTGTTATGACTTTTATCTACATTCAATGTGTAAATTGAAATATACCATGTAAGAATTACTGTGTTGGGCTGGCGCCCTGCCTGGGGTTTGTTCCTGCCTTGCGCCCTGTGTTGGCTGGGATTGGCTCCAGCAGACCCCCGTGACCCTGTAGTTAGAATATAGCAGATTGGATAATGGATGGATGGATATAAGAATTATTTTTATATCATTCATTTATTTGATTTTTAAAGATTGGTTTTACCCAAGTAGCTTACAATTCTACCAGACATACATTACTACACCATAGTCTGAGTAAAATACTAAATAAGCTCAAAACATTACTGATGAACATTTCAGCATAAATGTTTAAATATTTCTGAATTATGAGGATATTAAGGAGCTTATTTGGCCTCCTTCTTCTCCCCAAAAGTTGAATTAATAGATAAACACTTGTATCAACATGAGCTTGTTTTTACCATTTCTCTGCTCCTCCAAAGCTAACTGTGCTGTCCAAGTGCTCCATTCACTTTTCTGAATAAGTCTTTCAGGTGTATTTTTAGCTTAATTTCAGCTACAGTACATGCCTTGCACCACAGGAATGTGTGTCTCCAAAAGAGAACTGGGTCTTACTGTTTCTTATATTTTCATTTGTATTAATGTTTTATTTAAAATCAATCCAAAATTATGCTTAGGAATCTAGTAATTATAAAACATTAATGACTCCTTTTGCTAGTGCTAGTATGAGTATCATCTGTAGATGCTGAGAATCTCTTAGGGTACTTAAAAGCAGAAGGGTCGGACAGCTCTAAAGAATGTAATTATTTTATCTTGTAGTAACAGAACATGACATTCTCAGTCCTGCATTGTTTAGTTCAGGGTTCAGGGGAACTGGAGCCTTTTGCATTAACAAGGCCAGGACCTACCTTGGACAAAGCAGCAGTCATAGCAGGGCCCTCTGAGACATACAAACACCTACCTACTCACACTCACGCAGAGACAACTTAGAATTGCCATTTTTTAAAGCAAATGATTGAGGATTTGGGAAGAAAAGTGGAACAGCTGAAGGAAAACTTGGGTGGACATGGACAGGATGTGCCTACTCTACAAAGACAATGATCAGGATTTGAGCCAAATATGTGGCATCTTCAGGCTGCAGTGTTGCCATGATATCAATTATACTTCTAACTTTTATAAGCTACTTATCCCAAAGATGTGCAGGATAGTTCAGGTGGGAATACTCAATGCACATTGGCCTGGTGTAAACATGACCTGTGATAGACTGGTACAATTCTGGAGTGGCTTTCTGCCTTTAACTTGAAGCCGTATGGACAGACTCTGGCTGTAGGCAATCTTGCAATGAACAAAGCAGGTTTAGAAAAAGTGTGAATGGAAGGATATTTCAGTATGATAGTGCAATCATGAAAAAGGTTTTTTGTTAAATTAAACTGTAACTGTAACAGTTATTTTTTTAAGTATATAACTAAATTAATGGGCGGCATGGTGGTGCAGTGGTAGCGCTGCTGCCTCTCAGTTAGGAGACCCGGGTCCTCCCTGCGTGGAGTTTGCATGTTCTCCCCGTGTCTGCGTGGGTTTCCTCCGGGCGCTCTGGTTTCCTCACACAGTCCAAAGACATGCAGGTTAGGTGGATTGGCGATTCTAAATTGGCCCTAGTGTGTGCTTGGTGTTTGTGTGTGTCCTGCGGTGGGTTGGCACCTTGCCTTGTCCCCTGTGTTGGCTGGGATTGGCTCCCGTGACCCTGTGTTCGAATTCTGTGGGTTGGAAAATGGATGGATGTAACAGTTATTTTTTTTAAGTATATAACTAAATTAATGGGCAGTATGGTGATGCAGTGGTAGCGCTGCTGCCTCTCAGTTAGGAGACCCAGGTTTGCTTCCCGGGTCCTCCCTGCGTGGAGTTTGCATGTTCTCCCCGTGTCTGTGTGGGTTTCCTCCGGGTAGTCCAGTTTCCTCCCACAGTCCAAAGACATGCAGGTTAGGTGCATTGGCAATCCCAAATGGTCCCTAGTGTGTGTGTGTGCCCTGTGGTGGGCTGGCACCCTGCCCGGGGTTTGTTCCTGCCTTGTGCCCTGTGCTGGCTGGGATTGGCTCCAGCAGACCCCGTGACACTGACTGACTAAATTAATGAATGTTTAGATAGATCATTATTTGTCAAGAGGGGAAAAGTTGACTTTTTACAGAAGCTCTTTCAATAAATAAATATATAAAAAGATATATATGTATATATGTATTTATATATACCTACAGTACATATATATACATACATATATATACATGCATACAGTATATGTATATATATATATGAGGGACATTCAAAAAGTTTCCACACTTTTATATTTTTGTTGAAAACAGTGAAGGTGGGAACAGTAGTAATTGGGTAATAAAAAGTTGGTACAACGCTGGGAAAATTGCATCATAAACGAAGGTAACTATGTAAAAAAGTGATTTAAATTGTTTTTGAAATTCTTAATAAATTGTGTTAAAAAAAGTCTCTCATATATTGTATATATATAGGTTCTGACTAAGCTAGTCCCTAACTTTGCATTTTCTTTTGCCTTTTTTACAAATTTAGATAGATAGATAGATAGATAGATAGATAGATAGATAGATAGATAGACACAACACATTATGGTTTGAACACACACCAAAATGACTAAAAAGGAAAAAAATTAAAAAGAAAGAAAACTTATGACTTGGCAGTCACAGTGAGACATTATGCAGGCATATTGCTGCTGGTATGAAGGAGCCCCAGTAGTGTTTCTTGACATACCTCTACTGAAAGAGTCATTGGCTGAGAGTACCCAGTGTTAGTCTGTCAAAGAGAGGATGTGTAACATTGTTCTTAATGGCACTTGGTGAGTCTGCCATTTTAATTATCGTGTTAATTCATTGGAAGTGGAACTGAGCCATTTTGGCTGGAAAATTTATTTACAATTTGCAGATGGATTTACTTCTTTTAACCCATTTAACTTCAGCTATCTTGGCTAAGAGAACAGTGGGTATAGACATTTTATGTAACCAAATATTTTTGCCCACCTACTTGGGAATTTCAAAAGTATTTGATGGAGAGCAGGTAAAGCTGCATTCAGTGTGTTACTTTGCATCAGCCTTTACATACATGCAAGGCATGGGAAGAGTGGTGCGAGGTAATTCTGCCAAGCTCTTCCCTTAAAGTTCAGAATTAGAACATCTCATGAGTGTGTAAAATATAAAGGCTGTCCCTGTTTAATCTAAGTTAATGGAAAGTCTAAACAAGCAAACTATGATGCTGAATTTAACTGAAAAAGAACAAAATGAGGAGCTGGTTTTAGGCTTTAAGGAGTTCTTTCTCAGTCAGTGTCACAAAATAAGAGCTTCTTTCTGCGGTGCTCAGAGAGTGACGCCTCCTTCTGGAGACCCTCTGGAATAGGCGTCTTTTCGGTACGTAAAGGAAATGGAAGAGGACATGATTAGCACTAGTGCCACCTCTCACCCATCAGAGGTACTACATACCTTCACTGATGTGCATGCATTACACCTTTCATTCGCAAATACAACTATTTAAACCCATAAAGTGCACTAGTACCAAACTCAGTTCACACTATGTTTGGGTGGTAGGACAGTATAATCACTGACTGTAATTGTACAATGTCTTTGTTTCAACAATTACTAAGTCACACTACTGCATACTATTACATCGCTGCCTCTCATTTCTTCTGATTCCATTTTACTTTGTGCTGTTCTTATCACGAGAACTCCAGTATGCCAGAGGAGTGAGAGCAGAGTAAAGGGCACACTGTGATGGCTAGCAGTGTGCATATGAAACTATTCAACTCATTCATGGTTGATCAATTAGGTTCTGGTGTAATCCTAGCTTTTACGATTTGTTAGCATTTTATGAGCCATTTATCAGCAAGTTAAAAGAGTTGATTGCTATCAAAATGGATACTACCATTTCATAAAACATTCTATGAATATCCAGCATGTGTAGGTGTCTGGATAAGTTAATAAAGACAGGCAAACAGAGGGCTGAAATGAATTCTTGCTATGTGGTCCATTAATCTGAAAACTTAGTTCAGACTTTTCATAAAACACCATGCACAGAGGAAAACATTCACACATATTTAGTTATTTTTTCTGTACTAATTTACAGTTTCTACGGTGGGCTGGCGCCCTGCCCGGGGTTTATTTCCTGCCTTGCACCCTGTGTTGGCTGGGATTGACTCCAGCAGACCCCCGTGACCCTGTAGTTAGGATATAGTGGGTTGGATAATGGATGGATGGATTTACAGTTTGTCATCATTTATGGTACTCTGTATTACAGCTAAATCTCTAAAGGATGAACAAACACCTAAAAATCCGAATACAAGAATAAATTCCATTTATAAAGTCGGCCCAGCACCACTTGGAAGACATGGGAGTGTCACCCCCTCAACTGAACTGGGTCACCCCATTCAAATTTGGGCATAAAGATTTTTGGATACATTTGCTTACTCAGCTTGCACCCTAGCACACAGTTGTACTTTGTCAGTGGTTAGATAACTATGTAAACTATGAATCCATAATCACAATAGCGAAACTTCTACCAGCTTCACAATGACTCCAACTCCCACCCTGTTCTGTATTTAAATCTTACAAGAGCTAAAAGCGGAGCTCTTGCAGTATTCAAATGAACTTTTTGCAGTAATTTCTCAATCGTCATGTACTGTTTATGAGGTGTTTTATCTTGGTAGAGTAATATATATATTGCTCTACTTTCCCCTATTGTATTATTAATATGTAGCCTTAGAATGCCTAATCTCACAGACTTACCACTGTATATAACTTATCCCCACCTTCCCTTCTATATCTATAACCTCAGGCAATTAGATGTAGTAAAAAGACAAGCAGGAGTTAAGTTACACATAAAATTATGTATTACTGATAATATTCATATATAATAACAAAATGCAAAGTACATTTGAATATTGGCAACCATACAAC
>JANRMT010062842.1:2229084-2257888 GCA_026402145.1 Polypterus bichir lapradei | reverse complement strand
CATACAAAACATTTATCAAGTTATATGCAAAATCTCACATCACAACATGAGGTAAAGTGAATTGCTGGTAATTTTATTATCATTTTGAATCTGCATTGCTTGCTTGGTAAGTGAATTGACCTTCCTAATTTCGGTGGTTATACAGTAGTTAATCCACATATACTGTGCCATGTTTGTCTTGCAGTAACATCTATTAATACATTGTGTAGAACATCTATGAATCCATTAAGGAAGGTGAATGTTCAAGGAAGTGTCAAAGACACAACCATACTATGTTCTGTTTGAACATAGTTATTAATAAGATGATGAAATATCAATTAATTAAATAAAAAAAAACTGCCATATTTTAGAAGTGACTATTTCTTGTTACATCCTGTTTATTGGGGCTAACATGAAAGTAAAGTTTCACTTAGGGGGCTGCAGTGCCTGTTTTTCACTGAAATACCTGCAACCCCAACTGCCACCACAGATTTACCAAGGTGGTAGGCATGTTGTAAAGTATGCCTTCTGGCTTAACACCACTGGCTTTTCTTTTTTAACCTTTAAATACAGCATTAAATCCCTCCACACAATTAAACACTACTGTTAGAAGGAAAAAGCAATGTGTCATAAACCATGTCCATTTTGTTTTCAGAATCTCCTAGGTGACTGGGCCTGGCAATAAACAGGGAGATAAAGTAAACCACCATTGGCCTAATTAACACACTTGCTGTCTACATGTGACATGGATACTGTCACCTGTTTGATTCAATTCAGGGTGATGAGAGAGTCACCTATCCCACGGGCACCTAAAGCAAGACAGGAAGAAACCCTTCACAGATCCATCACTGCACACACGCATACTAACAATTTACAATTGCCAATATCCATAAAATGTCCCAAATAATGAGATCATTATTTGCTTTATATGCCACCTAATGCTGGCATGACGTGAGAAAATAGGTTTTAATTTGTAAACCCTAGCAAAACAATGCAGTAATGTTCATTTAAATTTGTGCTTGTTTAAGATACCGAGAAAACCTGTTAGTGATCTTTCTAATTTACATGCTGGTGTAATGTTCTTTTTAAACTTATAACACATAATAAGAGAAAGTGTAACTTTATAAAGTCCCCATTATATCTAACTTTACAGTTTATTAGATGAAAAACATACTACCATAAGGGAAGACCCATGCAGACTTAAGAAGAATGTGAAGATTTCACATGGAAGGTGACTGACTGCATGCTGTGAGGCAGTAGTGCTAACCACAGTACCACCATTCCAACTGCTTATGAATTAGTAATGAAAAATAGCCATATAATGGCTCAGAGAGTTCCAACTCCCCAATTGATCTGATTCCCAAGGTTCACTTCATTTTGTGCTCGGTTTTTAAGGATATACAAACAATGAGGACCTTCTTCCACAAATCTGAAGGCGTCACTATTAAAATAAAAAACACAGTCGGTAAGAAATTTGTTAGTATATTCAGGTGCTCAATGCAGACTTGTACTGATTCACAATCACAACACAAATGAAGATGAACTACACACTGCTGGGTCTTATTACTTCCTTGTGTAACTGCAAATTATTTTACTTTTAGGAAGACACCTGAAACAGGCATGCCATACATGGCTGTTTCTTTTATAACATCTTTTACTGAGCAGAAGGGGATACATTCTGGTTCCCTTTTAATTAGTCTACCTTAATAAAAGAATAAGTGTCTGGGTGTCTGCAAGTGTGTCCATCCAGTTACTATTTCCAAAAGATGGTGCATCACAGAGATTAGAACAACTTATATGACTCACATACAACAGTTCATGGTGCACTGCAAACATTAATGCTGAGTTCTGTGTTGATTGCTTAGATTTGAACCCATCTTAGATAGGTAGCACAGCTAGTAAGGAAAAAAATAGTTATTTTAAAAGAGGTGAAAGGAACCAATCTAAAACTGAATCACTTTTGAGTTTATTTTTTAGGGAAGTAACTGACTGTTTGCCATTTCACTGTTCTCTGTTAATGACTCAGTGCGAAAAATATGAATGGGTGTCTCGTTCAGAGCTGATCCTTGCATTGTGTTCTATTTTGCAAAGATAGTTTTCATCTCTCTGCAGCACTATATTGTAAAAGCTGGTTTTGAATAACAGATAGATGGCAATTAAAAGGCCCATTTTGTTAAAAGAAGAAAGCTTGGGGTCGAACTTTTTAAAGAGATGGCAAAATTTTTATTTTACTTTAAGAAATATATTCTCTGATTCTCTTTTATTTTACACAACACTTATAACCGGTGCATTGGCGATCCTAAATTGTCCCTAATGTGTGCTTGGTGTGTGGGTGTGTGTGCCCTGCGGTGGGCTGGCGCTCTGTCCGGGATTTTTTCCTGCCTTGCGCACTGTGTTGGCTGGGATTGGCTCTAGCAGCCCCCCGTGACCCTGTGCTAGGATGTAGCGGGTTGGAAAATGACTGACTGACTGACTTATAACCCTTACTTGCCTTGTCTTTATTTGGAGAAATTAAAAAGAAACAGAAACAACAAAGCAATCATTTAGTTGTAAAGAAATAACTAACTTTTATATCCATACAAACTATGTGGTTTAAAATGACACTGATCCAAGAGTAAGGAAGTAAGTTTACAGCAGAAATGTAAAGAGTAACATAATTGAGCTCTCTGTGCAGTCCCAGCCAAAGCCGCATCAGTTAACGCTGGGGGTGACTCAGAGGAATCTGAAGAAACAGACAAAAGCACCCATTGACTTGTGACTGCGGGCTTCTCTCTCTGCCTATGTTAGCAATAGCCTAATATTCTACCATTTGAGGGCAGATGAGGAGAGGATGCATGGTCCATACAGGGTCTTCTTACTGGAAAAAAGCACATGAGAGTCCACTTTTAATAGAAAAAAAAAATAATTCAAGCAGATTATAGCAAACACCAAGAGGGAAGGACCCAAGCACACAATGAATAACAGTTCATCCTAATAACGGGCTTGTTAAACAAACAATAATAAACGCCCTTTAGGCCTGATAGGATTCATTGCTTTCCTTTCCCATTGTTATGGGCCTTGGAAAACACCCCGAAAAAGCAAATGTGACCTGGAAACAAGATGTGGCTATCCTCATGGTGTTCCCCTGCAATGTGAACATTGTTTCTATTATGATATCAGCAATCACTGTCATTTTCTGTTATCCACCATCACACTTGTTAGAAAAAATACTCTATAAACAAAGAAGTGTCTCGAGTCACCACTACACATAAACTTGAAGATGGACGTCCTCTGTTATACTAGAGTAGTGGAGCCCCGCATTGTGAACAGCTGAGATCTCTATGGAAAAACTGATTAATCTTAACAGAATTTATCAGTTAGGCTCATCCATCCATCCATTATCCAACCCGCTATATCCTAACTACAGGGCCACGGGGGTCTGCTGGAGCCAATCCCAGCCAACACAGGGCGCAAGGCAGGAAGCAAACCCCGGGCAGGGCGCCAGCCCACTGCAGGGCACACACACACACACACATACACACCAAGCACATACTAGGGATAATTTAGGATCACCAATGCACCTAACCTGCATGTCTTTGGACTGTGGGAGGAAATCGAACATATTCAAATATATTTTAATTTACACCAGTCAGAGAAGAAATAAAAGGTATGATCTTTTGAATATCCTTATGGTTTAATATTATCTACAGGTTCCAAAACAGTTAAAGAGATTAAAAGCCAGTCAGCACACTGCAGGCCACATACACACACACCAAGCACACACTAGGGACAATTTAGGATCGCCAATGCACCTAACCTGCATGTCTTTGGACTGTGGGAGGAAACCAGAGCACCCGGAGGAAACCCATGCAGACACGGGGAGAACATGCAAACTCCACATAGGGAGGACCCGGGAAGCGAACCAGATTAAAAGTTCATAGAGTAAAACTTTTTATATGCAAATTATTATCAGAAAACAAACTAGAACTTTAAAATGTCATATGATTGCATCTATAATTTGATATACTGGTACAATTGAAGTTAGGATGACCTAATTAAAAAGACAGGCACAGTTTTAACATTTCAAAGCACTCTTACAATTCATATACAAAATGTCTCCCTTGTTCACTCTGCAGCCTCACCAAGACAGGCATTAACACCTGAGTGGGACTTCTATTTTTTTATTTCCTATGAAAGTCTCCACCTTTTTTCTTGAACTTTCTCAAGGCTTGTCAAGAGAAGTGATTCCCATCCCCCACACTTGCTGGAGGTACCACTGCCACTCAAGCATCTACCTTGAGCATCAAAGCACAACTGCCTTTCTGCTCTTCCAGTGAAAAGTTCTGTGCTGGCTGCTATCATATTTTCTTTCAAATACAGTGATGGGCACTAAGTAATTTATAAAACCATATCGTTAAAATGTGCTTTCAGGAAATGCCCCCCCCCCCCCCCTTTGATTTTCAGACTTTGGGAGGGGTTTGGTCCAAAGGATTAATTAGTGGGTCCTACACACCCTTAGGAATCAAAGCATTTCTCACGTTTATCTCAGCATCTTCCCTGGTGTCATTGCATCTGGTGATGGAAATACTCAGGCTAGTCAAGCCAAACAAACATTGGTTAAGAAAGGAGACAGCAAGAAAAAAGTGTGCTTCAGAATGAGGACAAGCTGCTTTAAAACGATGTTTAATGGGATTAGCCCCTGACCCAGTTTGTAATCTTTGCTAACTTAAAGTACCCAGTTCCTTTTTTATATTAGAACATTAGAAACATTACAGCAATCTTGACAAAATTAGGCCATTCAGCCAACAAAGCCCACCAGTCCTAGCCACTTATTTCTTCTAAAATAACATCAAGTTGAGCCCCTAAAGTTCTACTGTCTAGAACACCATGATTAGAAACTTATTCCATGTGTCTGTGATTCTCTGGGTGAAGAAACTCTTCCTAATGTTTATGTGAAACTTACCCTTAACAAGTTTCCAATTGTGTCCCCGTGTTCTTGATGAACTCATTTTAAAATAACAGTCTCAATCCACTGCACTAATTCCCTTCATAATTTTAAACACTTCAATCATATCATCTCTTAATTTTTTTTGCATAAACTGAAAATGCTCAGCTCTTTTAATCTTTCTTCATAATTCATCCCACACAGTCCTGGAATCAGCCTAGTTACTCTTCTCTGGACTTTTTCTAGAGCTGCTATGTCTCCAGATGAGGCCTCACCAGTGCGATATAAAGCTTCAGAATAACCTCATTGGACTCGTACTCTACACATTGTTCTATATAACCTCACATTCTAAATGGCTTCTGAACACTCTCTGGCAGTTGATAGTGACAATTCCACTACGATTTCCCATAAAGATGTACCCTCAACCCTCAGATCTCCCATTGTGTATTCAAACCTAACATTTAAACTTCCTACATGTAATACTTTACACTTATTTACATTAAATTTCCAACTCCCTTTCGATCATTTTAGATGTCTTTTTCCTCTTTCTCCCCAGCTTGTTTTCCTACTTGATTTTACATCACACTCCTTTTCATTCTCTCATAAGAATAGCTGCTAAGAGCCTCCTGGCATCTGGAAAAGGCAAGACCAATGTCTGGAGGAACTTGTGTTACAGCTTATTTCTTTGTGAACTTTCAGCAGCTAATATTAATTTTTCTTCTCCATCCACTATCTATATCATCTTTAGAAAAAACAGTTGCACTTACTAAAAATCACTTGTTTTGGTGTAATCGTGATGTGTAGGGCATGAGGCTAGCTCATTTTTTTCCAGCCAAAGTGGTGTTCTGGTGCCAGTGCGATGAGGACAATGGGGATTTTATCCTCTTTTTGATATTCTTGTCTTGCTGTCCCATTTTTATCTTAAAAATAATATAAAAAATAATTTATGAAAAGAATAGAATGAGGACGAGCTACAAAACCTCAAGCAAAATCTAAAGTGGTGTATAAGCATAAAAAGAAAAAAGTATTTGAGATTGAGTTGAAGTAAGTGGTCAGAATGGCCCGAGATTTGCCTAAATGGGCACAAACGATGTATTATTGAGTAACAGGAATTCAATAGATCCCACTGATAAGAAACACAAAATCCAAAAGTGAAAGGGAGCAGGCCATGCCAACATTGAAAAAGAAAGATGGAGAATGATATGGGTAACCACATAGAAGGACTGGGCAGAAGAGATCAGAAAGCTACACACACAACACCTCAGAGGAGCCTCCTACATTACACAGACAAATTATATTAAAGAGTGCAATATGGGTGGGGGTTGATATGTTTCGAACCTAGTTTTGTTAAACTTGACTTGCTTGTATGGAATGTTATTTGATTTTAATAAAATAATAAAAAGTAAAATGGCAGTTCTGCCACTGATGGTGTGCATCTACCAAGTAAAGGAAGGAACAATCCACAGCTTAAGAAAAGTGAACTTGAAATGAAAAGGGCAACAATGCAACACACCATAGCTGATGGATACTGTGAGTGTTCCCTCCACTGAAAGAATGAGGTTCTGCCTGATGCACATAAAGAGTAGAACCGACATCTGACAGTGTGTGTTAATATGATCTCATCACAGGAAGAAGGTAGCGTGACAATGCTAAAAAAGTTATAGATGCCACAAATAATAAAATGCTACAAGAGCCTCTAAAGATTCAGAGGGTCTTAAAAAGCAGGCACTGGCAGTATGTAGAATCACTACAACGAGGGTGTCATTGCAGGCCTATCGTACAACAAAGGCACCTCCTAAAAGGCACATGATGACTCACCACAATCTTTGGAGCCAGACAACAGGTGGATACATAATGCCCTTCAGGAGGTTTTAAAAGCAGAGAAGCTAACTGAACATCTAGATAAGAAAGAAGGAGGATTCACCATGGCTTCTTATAATATATAATGTTCGAGTATCTAGGTGATATTAGCTTCCAGATACTGCTTGGTGTGAAGAATGCGATGGAGGGTGTTATACTGTTATGGAATGCTACAGGCAACCAGAAAAATAGAATTTATTCTATTAGAATAAAAGTCTTATTCTTTGTTCAAGGGCATAATAAAGTATAGCCTACTAAATCAGCCTTCTACATCCTTCAAATGTCCACAATATGTACATGTACAAAATATCCATATATGCATGGTGACCTTCTGGTGGAGATTTTTCTCTAATTGAATCATAACAAAATGTTCATCCAGGGCCACCAGTAATTACCATCTGACCCTGAACTGACTTTAGTAATATTCTGTTTAGCAAGAGGGATGCTTTTAAGAAAGAGCTGCATTCACAGCCCTTTACATCCAAATTGCAACTGAAAGATCATTGTAAGGTAAATTTCAAACATTTTTATATACATCAGTATCAAGGATAACAGATGATTCAGTCTGTTAGAACTGTGCAGTGGCAAAACCTTTGCACTTCAGTTCATGTTGTATTGCACTGAAGAACACAGTGCCTATAAAAAGTATTCACCTCCTTGGAAGTTTCACGATTTATTGTTATACAAATTTGAATCTTTTTTGATGTTGATCATCAGAGAAACACCCCCTTAATGTCAAAGTAAAACAATGTTTCTGCAAAGTGATCTAAATTAATTACAAATATAAAACACACAATATGGGGTGATTTTGCTGAAGATGTTATGAGCTTTGACTAAGTGGTCCAACACAAGTTCACTTTGACCAAATGAACAGCTCTTATATTAGAGTTGTTTTACCAGCATATTTGCTGTCTATAAGCTACCAATTTACTAGTATTAGAATTATTACATTGTATAGCATTTGAATTTTAAATGTGTAAGCAATCTCTAAACTTGCATTATATATAGTAAAAACCACATGGACTTTGAAAAAACTAAGAGCGACTATTTGATAGACTTCACTAGTCAAGGCCTTTCTCTTTTCGTGGGCAGTTTAGGCAAGGCAATTCTACTGTAGCCACTGTCATTATCACTGCCATCTCATCATGCCAGACTCCTAGGTTCAAATCCCAGCTGGGGCACTACCTGTGTGGAATTTGTGCATTTCTCCTCATCTGCATAGATTTATATTCTGCTAATTATGTTGTCAAAAAAATATGCTTACCAGTGACTTCAAATTGCCCCCACACAAGTCGTGCCCCGTTATGCAATGGAGTGACACTCCTTCTTGGCTTCCTGTACACAATTCTGACAGGGTAGACTTCAGTGTCTGAAATGGAATAAACATGTCAGATGGATGGTTCTTTCTGACATATTTCATCAGAAGGGTACGGTAAAGAAAGGGGCAAATAAAATGCTCAAGTCTATCATTTACAATACTGTCATGTGATGCATAGCACACGTGTCTGTGTGGGTATCCTCCGGCAATAACCTTTTAAAACACTACTTTAGATCACTTGTTTTATTCAGCTGTTACTATTAGTGATAGAACTTATTCCATTATGTTTCTACTGTATTGTTAATATATAAACTGAGAGAACGAGGGCCATATGGCTTTTATAATAAAAACATTAATAAAAGAAAATACTGTATAAGATAATATAAAACAATAGGATGAATGCATTCTCCAATAGTAATTCAAGGTGATTAAGGCTGATTAGAAAAACAATTTCTTGGTAATTCTTTATAGCCAGTACAACTAGATCACACTAGATTTAAAAAGGAAAAGATTAAAAGCTTCAAACAGGATAGTGTCTTTTCTTAAAGTAACCAAATGGCAATGGAGTCAGAGTAGGCACCAGTGCCATCTAGATTAGGAGAGTTGAAACCTGTTGATTTTAGGAATTCAAAGACAAAAATGTTGTTTGCATATATGTTTGTAACAACAGTTCAAAATATAGCATTCTGGGTGACACTTTAGTCTTAATCTTAATGGAAGAGTTTAATACTCATGTGACAAATGATGTGTGATCTGAATTTGAGCAGGGAATTCTTCCTGGATTTCTCAAGAAGTCATGTATTTCCCTTATTGGGAAAAACACCATTTTGAAAGCAAGTTTGCTCATAAAGTTACTTGGTACAAGTTTGCTGATTGACTTTGCAGTTGTAAGATCTCATCTGTGGTACAACTTTCCATACATGAGCTTAAGCAGAGGTCCAAGTCTTTGCTAAAAAACACCTTGGCAGTAATTGAATCTTTAGAATGTGTTGCAAATGTCACTGAGGGGTTGAGTTCAACTCTGACTGCTGGAAGAGCTTCCGATATATCATAGGCAAAGTTGGGGATATAGAGTTTCAATAGTTTTGATGGTCCCTGTTACATGACAACTGAAGAGACTATGGATCAGGCAATTAAAAAAAAAGGCTATGGAAGTATTTTTATTAACTCTTAAACTTAGTGGACATGTTCTCCTCAGTGAAGGCAGATTCCAAATATGTCTAGTTTGGTTATGATCATTTCTGTCACTGTATTGGATAAAGGACTCTACAATTTCAAGGCTCCTCTCCTTTCTCAACATGCTTAATTTCCTCCATCATCATATATATCCGTTCGAACAATATGCCACAGAGAGCTTTTTGTTCTCCCATGTCCGAATGCATTCCTACATTTAATGTTTTTTTTTTTAAATCATACATAAGCAGCATTGAACTTGATGTCATTTTTCCACCACACAAACCTTGATTCTTTGTTAATACAAATAATAAAATACTGTATCTGACTAATGTGAGTGAATAGCTTGGCATGAAGGAGACAAGATTTTCTTCACATCCTGCCCTTGTTTTTAGGTTTTATGCTTTGAAGCTTTTGTTGCAGGCATGCCAAAATTAAATTTCTGATGACAAAGAACTAACAGACTTTTATTCAGTTCAAGGTCCAATAAAAACAACAACACTGTGCAGTCTTGTCCAAGAGCTATAATTACACAGTATTGCATATCTAGTGAAAAATATTGATATTCAATAAAATAAAAACAGCAATTGCTATTTAGAATTAGACAGATCTACTTGATCTTGATTAGCTGAACATCATAAGCATTTAAATTCAGCAGCAGTAAAGCAAAAAAAACATTAATATAAAATTTTAAAGAACACATTTTCATTTCTACTTGAGTATTCTACTAAAGAAAAACTGCATTTAATTAAAAAGGTGGCATGAAAAAGGACATACACTCATTTTGGGTGATTAGATTGCAATCAGATTTGTTTAAAGCTTAAATCACCACTAAAGTGGGATCAGATGAAGTTAGGCCTGCACCAAAACCCTACGGCATTTTCTCCTCCACCACCCATTTATAAAGGCCACCATGCCAGAAAATGCCAAAATAATAATATATTATAAAAACACTAAAGTACGATGTAATACGGCTATTTAAAGACATTACAAACAAAAAGATGTTTGCATACAGAAACTCCCCTTTGCTCACCACATAATCTATGCACAGTCAACAAAGTGATGATTGTAAATGATGCCATGTGAATCCAAATGTGAAATGAACTGTATTTTTCAAGTCTCATGAGTGTGATACAGGATGGGTGCTAGTACTACTGAATTATTTTAATGTACTCCATTTTTTAATTTTATTACTAACGATTTTATCACGTAAGGGACATTGCACATCACAATTCATTACAGTGCCTACCAAGAGTTTTATTTACTCACTCATTTTCCAAGTTCACTATATACAGTATATACAGTAACACCATGTCATGGTTACTCAATGGAATCTTAGTTTTAAACTGTAATAGAGAATAGGCGAATTGTCAGTCTACACTTAAATGCTGAAATAAAGGGATCCTCCTCCACAAATACCAAGGTATCTTTGTAAAAGCTTGGCTTGACACAAAATAGTTGCTCAACCACTGAGTGTGGTAGAATGAAGCTTTAAGAATGGAAGCCCCAAGATCAGTGTTTGTGGTATCGGGAAAAAGGCAGTGAAATGTTTCCTAGGGTGCATAATTGTGTAGGAGGGTCTTAAAGATTGTTTGGAAGGAAAAAGAAAGCTGAAAAAGTTTAGACATTTGAGGAATATACAGAAAATATGTATTGTAGATGTGTTGTAGTTTTACTAACCTCTCACACACTTCAGTACCTGAAGACAAGAATGATAATTTCTGATAACTTATTCTTTGCGTAAGAAAGTACATTTGGAAGATACATTGGAGTTCTCTGAGAGAACACAATCTTCCCTTGTCTGCATGAGTATTTTCTGAGGAATTCTGAACTTCGCACATAATGCCAAAGACTTCCAGGTGAGGATGACTGATAACTCTCAGTTTGCCCCAAACTGTTGAATGTATGTGAGTGCATGATGCCCCGTGATTGACTAATGCCACATCCCAGGCTAATTCTGGCCTTACACACTGTTTTACCAAGGATAGGAACTGGCTCCCTGCGATCATGAACTGCAAATGTCAGTTCAAAAATTGGATGGGGTAGCAAGATGTTTATTATGGGACATGCAGCAATTAGTTCTAGAAATGTGGCCTTAATGACCATGTGTGTGCATACTCTACTTACTTCTCTGAGAAGTATTTTAGATTGACTGAGACCCCCGTGACCCTGTGTTCGGATTCAGCGGGTTGGAAAATGGATGGATGGATGGTGACTTTAAATTACCCAGTGTGAGCGAGAGCAAAAGTGTACCATGTGACTAAATGGAATCCCTCTGAGGATGGTTACAGCACATTCTGCTAGTATCGGCTCTGTCTTGCCCACACAGCACTGGAAAAAGTGCATTCAGGAAATAGTTGAATGAATAATTAAAAATTGTTGACCACTAAAATTACTACAAAATTACAGCAGTGTATTTAATGTCTATTTCTGCGATCCATTACAGAGATGCTTTCAAGAATTAAGCAGGCTACCTTCATCCTGATCATGATAAAGGCAAATTAATACATTTTAATAAAAAAATTCTATGGGGTAGTTAAAAGAAACCACCTCGCAAATTATTTGTGAGTGCTGCATAAGTTCTTTAAACTTTACCAAAGTGATTGTAAGTTTTACTTGCTAGAGGTTCTAATAATTATTTTAATGTTTACTGCTTCTTTGTGCTTTAACATGTTCATGATTAACAATAATTGTTTAATATATCAAACTCTACATTTTGTTTTCAGGTAAAGAATGCACTCAAGATGAGAGTACATCTGCAGCAATATTCACAGTGCAAATGGATGATTACTTAGGAGGAAAACCTGTGCAATACAGAGAGCTTCAGGGATATGAATCAACAACTTTTACTTCTTATTTCAAGGGAGGAATTAAATATAAGGTATACTATTAAATGGCTACATATTTTTTTCAGTCTTATATTTTTTTCTCAAATCTTCTATTTTATGAATTGATTTCCAAAAGTACATCTTCGGGGCGAATTTTGTGCCATGGGGACATTTTTCAGCCATGATAAGCAAGTAGGATTACGTAAGAGTGGAAATAGACCCCTTTGAATTCCCCTTCTGATCCTGAAGTCAGTGAAGTTCATTATAAGAATACATTGAATAGAATTAAAATTAATAATAACCTATAGTGGAACTGAAAGTCATTGAAATACCTTTTAAAATCTAAGATGCAGATTAAAATAATAGTGTATTTTTGCCATCATAATCTGTGATTGATCTTCAGTTATATAGGGTGGTCCAGATCTAATTATGCAATGTTCATTACGCTATAACTTATTAAGTTTATTACATAGAAAATCACCTGAAAAATCCCGGACCATCGAGAAGTGTGCAAACTGACGACATGAAGAATTGCCTTCGCACCGAACTGGAATCGTCCCCGCATAAATCAAAATCATCCAGACGATCTGGATCTGCATAATTAGATCTGGACCACCCTGTATATAGTACCACTATTTTATTTTTTTATATTAAATTTCCTTTACATGCATGACATACAGATTTCTGGGCAAACTATGGATTAATTTCCATTGGCAACCATGTTTGAAGACAATATTCATAGGTTTACCTGGTAAATGTAGCATAGGTCAAAATTCAGTTCTTACTTTACAATCATACAATCCGATTTCTGACCATATGTTCTGGACCTGTAGATAAGGAGGGTGCCAACTACCAGCAAGACATGCAGGTTAGGTGCATTGGCAATCCTAAATTGTCCTTAGTGTGTGCTTGATGTGTGGGTGTGTGTGTGTGTGTGCCCTGCAGTGGGCTGGCGCCCTACCTGGGGTTTGTTCCTGCCTTGCGCCCTGTGCTGGCTGGGATTGGCTCCAGCAGACCCCCATGACCCTATGCTAGGATACAGCGGGTTGGAGAATGACTGACTGACTGACTAAAAGAAATACAAGTTTCACAGTCAAAAGATGCATTTACTGTATAAAATTCAAAGTGATTTATCCACTGCCCCATTGTCCTGCAGGAGCTTGGCCTAACCTAGCTGTGATGTACCTTTGTCCAGAAGATGACACTGATAACAATAAAGCAACTTATCACAATCCACATGAAGACTCATTCTTTTCTGACAGATTTTGTAAACTTGTGAAGTTTACCTTTTTGTAAGGTCCTTTTTTTGCAAGATCAGGTCATTAGGAAGAGCAAGGCTGCCCACTGAATTTGCTGTTTGAATGACTGGCACTTTTCACTAAGTTAGCTGTTTTGTCCTTTGTCTTATACTGGTTGCAAGTTTGTAGTACTCATTGGGTTTTGTCACACCTGGTAGATATTGCTGTAATTGTAGCAATCCCAGTCCTCTACCTTCTGTCAGTCAGGCTAGTCAGGCCCAAATGTCTCCCTGTGCTTCCTCTGCAAAGTCTCAGAACATGGACTATATTCATGCCAATATGCATACTGAAATCTCATCACACTCTTCTTGCAAGAGCATTGGCTGGATTGGTGTCTCTAATCATCAAACCAGATGTTTGGACTACAGTATGTGCCCAAATTGGCTTAGAGCTCCTGTAGTGCTGAACGTTTGGGTAGGACATCTTTTTGTCCATGGTCATAGTTATGACTTACTGAGAGATCTTTTGGTTTAAAATTTAAAGCCCCTCCACTTAATGCAACGTATAATCTGTCCAATGTGTTTTCTGACTTGACGACAATGATAAAGGTTGTCCTCAAAAGATGATACTGTTAAGAGTTGATAAGAACATTTTGAGGGATTTCTAAAGAGAGTAGACACAACATATTTAGAGAAAATAATGCATCTGGTGCAAGCAGGTCCTCTAATGCTTGCTTGCTGAGCAAAATACTTTGAAATTGGCAGAATGGTGTGGTACTCAACATTACAGTAGGGAGACACGAAAGTATTTTCCCAATACTGAGAGACAGCACTCCTGGAACTTCCAGGGAAAACCTAATGTGACATACTGAATCCAGCCAATGGTCGATCTTTATATACTCAAGGTGTATTATGCTCTGGTAAATTTTGTCCTCACTTGCTTATATGAGAGTTTGCAGGAGTTTGCTAATACCACCTACAAATGTTTTGTGAACATGCTGAAGACTTATAACTGGACCTTATGGACATTTGTAATTATTTTCAGATTCTGTGAAAAATGCTGATTACTATTGGATTGTTCTTTTAATAGAATAAGAGCTGTTCACTCCTTGAAAGGCTGGTTTGTTCCTTCTAGAAGATGTCATAAGTGAAGGACCATGGTAGAAAAAGAGCAATTATCATGAGACTGAGATGAAGTAAAACCCAGATGCAGAGGTTACAATACTGATGGCGTTGTACTGGATGGTGGTAGTAAATTAGGAATTAACACTTGTCACAGAGCTCTCAATTACTAATTAGTTTATGTCCACATACTTATATTTTGTCAGTAAATGTGGGTAGTGATTTAAAGATTGAGGTTTAGGGGACCAGGAATTTGAAATGAGGCTCCTTCCCAAAGCCACTACTCTCTTTCATGGTGAAGAGTTCAAGTATCCCCAAAGAACTTGCGTCCCTCCCTCAACAGGTATACATGCCATGACACATTGGAGGCTCAAGACTCTGTGGCAAGATTATATCATTTGGTGAGTGAGTGTAAAATAAATCTTTGGCACAGTATGGAGCTATTTTAACAGTAAACACTAAAAAGTATTGATGAAATTAAAAACAAATGGACTCTCTCTTCTTTTATGGACTGTGTGATATGACATTCAGTATCTACTCTGTTTGACAAAAAAACAGATGTCATGAAATGGAGTCTCATGCCTGGTGAAAAGGGATGAGGCCTCCAAAACAGCCACCAAAGGAAGGCCAGGAGCTTCACTTGCCAACCAAGTAGATGCTCAATCAGTCCAGCTTACTCCCAACAACAATAGTAGGCTGTGGCCTGACTAAGCCAGAAAATGCTGAAACAGTTCTGTAAGGGAGAATGGTCCAAGAGTCCTCCTCAAAATTGTGCAGATATGAATTGTTGCCACTGGAAGCACTTGTTTGATGTTAATGCTGCCAAAGCAGACTTGACCAGTTATTAAAGAGTTTGCTTACATGTTCCACAGCACACTATGAATATTTAATGGCTGTGTTCAATAAAGGCATGAAATATTATACTTGTGTTATTAGTGTAAGCATGTTGTGGTTGTATATATTTGTGATTTAGATGAAGATCAGATCACACTTTATGACTAGTTAATGGTGAAAACATACTTTTTTGGCAGTATAATTTACTACAATTTAGTCTTTTACATATTCCATGAACATATATTTTTCATTGTAATATCATTATATTCTTAGTAACGTGTCTTATGATATTGTTTGTAATGAAAGACTCCAAACAAAATTAAAAACACAGGTATTTGTTTCTTCAGCCCTAAAAAGATATGAATTATTTTTACTTGATTGTACGAAAACTGTAAAATGTATGTTTTGGAGCCAAATCAACTGTATTGGTCGTATTTTTAATTAACTATAACATAGCTTACTATACAAGCAGTGAAGTGCTACAGAGGTTAGAACTGTTGCCTGACATTTCCAGACACCAGGGTTCAAAGTTTGACATGGTAACTCCTTGTGTGGAAATTTCAATGTTGTCCCTGTCCTGTTTCTGTATAGGCTTTGGGCAGGATGCTGCTATTTAATGGTTTTTACTAGACTATTTGAAATATAACAAAACAATGCCAATATCTGGTCTGAAGAACAATCTTGCAGCTTGTAAATGTCAAATTTAAGGATAAGAGTACACTGCTGACAAAACATGATCATACCATATCAACAGAGTACAGGAAGATATGGAACTTTTGATAAGAATAATTTGCAAAACTGGTGTAAAATGAGGAAATGTTTGACTTGTCGTTGCTTTTATATTTCTGTATTTGTTTTGAAAGTATTTGAGATCTCTGTGATTCACAAAAATAATGCAGTCTTCCCTAATTTGAATCAGTAGCTTTAACTATCTGATGTCAAATATCACATATATAAAGTTAAACGCAGAGATAAGATTAATGTTTGGGGTCCCAGATGGGTCAATCGCTGTTTATTGCTGAGACGGTAAGAAGATGGTGTCTGCTGCACTTTGATAAGTAGAACGGAATCCTGCTTTCATCCATTCGCTAGACGATAAAAGGTGGATAAAGGGGCCATGTGTAGTGGGAGTGGCAGAATTTGGAGAGGTGAGTGAAGTCTGGATAGGGTCACAATTTTTCATTTGGATTAGCCACTTCTGAACAGCAGAAGAAAGAGACTGGCATATGATATTCCTTGTTTTACCAACATCTCGCTCTTCTGCTCCTTTTACTTTAACAACTGCACATGGATACTTTGTAATTTGGAGTTTGGACAATCTTCCTCTGTCTCTGTCGGTTTTTCCCCTGGGTACTCTGTTTTTCCTCTTACATGCCAAATGTGCATCTTGGGTTTATGGGAATACATAAACTGCTTCAGTGACTGTGAGTGGACTGCCACTCCATCTTGGTTTCATTCCCACCTTGCATCTGATGGTACTGATAGCAACAGTTCACGATAGTCCTCAAGTGGTTTATAGAAATAATAGCAATAGTAACATAACAAATGACATTGCATACTATAAGTCTGCTCACAGAGTATGTAGTTATTTTCTGTTATAAATACTTTGCAAGAAAGAATGATCAGCAACTTCAAATGACATTCAGTATATCTAACTAGTAAATAAGAGTTAGGGTTGGTATAGCCCAAAAACAGCGTATACTGAAAGTATAGCCTATTATGTATTGATAACTTATCATTATAACCAATTTCAATTAAACTAATAAAGCACATACTGTATATTGGTACTCAATTTATTGAACATGTATTTAATAACCAAAGCGAAGGAACATTAGAAAACTCTAGACAAGAACAGGCCATTCAGCCCTACAAAGCTCACCAAAAGCTTCCTTTTCCTGAAAGGAAGGCTCCAAACCAGTCCACAGTTCTGACTGTCACAATTGCTTTTTTCATTTCCCGTACATCTTAATGAATATGCCATTTAACATCCTGCTGGTATGGAAATATATGTTGTAGAACAGTGTTTCTCAACTGCAAAAGTAATTTGGGGGGGCTGCCACCAACCGGTCAGTCATGAGTTGCTATTGTTTATAATGGTAGTGTATCGTAAAATGGGTCACTGGTGGTTCACAAGTGGGTTGTGAGTTGGTTGACGCTCTGACGATTGCTCTCAGTTCATTAATTGAGACCCACCCGTCCTTGGTGGGTCTCAAAAACAATTAAATGAAAAAAGGTGGGTCATGAACCAGAAAGGTTGAGGATCACTGCTGTAGAACACAGCTGGCCAAACAGCAAATACAGGAGAATATTCCTTTGTGGCTGGCATCTCACTGATTTATGTGTTCCCAACTTTAGATAACTTTAGTTAATTGCAAAGGCATTCTGAGAGGTCCATGCAGAGAGGCTGGGATTGTGTTGTGGAAACAGTGCATTCATTATTCCTACAGTATATGTAATCATGATTATAGTCTGTAGCCCAAAGTGCAACTATTTCTTTCTTAGTTTTGAATCGTTTCCCACAATCCGTCAATTGGACTAACTTTGAGAAAGGCTTGGTATGGTGTGATATGGTAGACTCCTTGCATTGGTAAGTCTGGATTGATACATAGCAGACTCATAGTATGTCTTAATTCTTCTATGCATAGTCAAACTTTACATGCAATTTGAAGTTTCATAGCTAACTTTTCATTAAATGTCATCAAATAAATATTTGAGTTAAAATTAGTTTATTAGAACTGAATATTTGAATTGATGTTTCATCCATCAGCCAAAATATTTTAATGTTTGAGCTCTTTTATGTACACAATTTAAGGAAGTATTTGTTACCTCATAAAGTAGTCATTTAATGCCATCCAACAGTGAATGCAAACAAAAGTTACCTGATTTTCATGGCAAGCCCTTAAAATAAATTTACTGCCATACATCTTTCACTTCAGTTTGTTAGATATACAGGACATTAGTCTTTTTCTGAATTAGCATAAGAAAGCTCTAAATACTCTTTATCCTTAAGGAGTTGATTCTTCATTCCACTGATGCATTAACTACTAGACTGTATGAGTAAATGTTCAGCACAGTTGGCTTAACTTTGGCCTCATTATATCACTGTGCTAACCCATCTAATTTTCAGAGTGTCAGTAGATGTGAGCTTCATTCAGAATTCTTTTTCATTATTTGCTGTGTCTGCCCATCTTCTTTCACATTTTGTGGTTACTTATAGACATGACTTCAATGTGCAATTCTAGCTAAATCATCATGAAACTTGTCACATTCCCTTAGAAAGGTTCAGAGACAATACACAGTAGCTATAAAGGAATGCCTTCTCTACCAAGGAAACCATGCCTCTCGTTTTAAATACTTTGTACTGCAGGAGCACGAATCTGGTAACATTGCTTAGGAGATCTTGTTAATGAAATAATGGTGTCCACCATTTTTCAGGTGCTCCATTTTTCATTAGTTTAATTTTTATTAATTTTCCTTATATAAACACACCTTTAGGTTTTATAACATTTACCTAGCTTATCACTGGGTGTGTTTGGAAAATATAGTTACTCAAGCAAACACAGTAGTTAAAAATATCTCATTGTAAAATATTAAATGCTTCTTTTTAATTATACGTATCTTTTACAGTTTTGACTGAAATGATTTGCTCAGGCAGGACTGTCCCAAAAAGTGTTATGTAATTCATTATTTATTGAGTAATAAATTTTAGAGATTATGGGCTTGCAATTAAACTACAGTACATTCAGTTGTTGCTAGGCAAGCTACAAGCCATTAGAAGGTAATAAAAGTTTTTATTAGCTTAAGAATCTTGGTGAAAGGTAAGTTTTTATTTGCTGGAGCATACAAATATATATTGTATAATTTTTTAAGTTTTAAATGAAAAACACATCTTTTCATTTCTGGTTATTTTAGTGTGAGCTTTAAGAGCTTGAACATAAACAACGTTTTCAATTTTAGAAAAGGTCAAAAACATTAATTGCAAAAATGATGGCATGGCCCAGATGGCAAAGATGAAACTGTGTGCTCAACCTAAATTAAACTGACTACACAGAAGAACAAGCACAAGCAATGAAGCGTGCAACGTACAGTTGGAGTTCCTGAATTGGTAGTCCAATACATTATGTGTATTTTTCAAGTGTTTCAGTCTTTAGTATAACTCCACTATCTCTGTAAAGAAAGCAGAGTTTGAAAATCAGACTCTACTCATGAAACACATTTGCAGCATAATAAGGTAGTCCTCAGTTGGAAGATGCAGAATAAAGTACTTTCTCACAGTACCATGTGTGTATGCTCCCCACATTATTACAGTGGTGTCAGAAGTGAGATAGAACCAACTAATGCCCCCAGAACAGAGAACTCAGTTAGCACTAATGCTGGTGTACCCCCCGACCACACTTACAACTGCTCACTTCAGACTGGGCAGTCTGGTTGTCTCAGACACCTTGAGTGTCCAAGCAGATAGAGTTCATGTTACCCTCATGGATGATAGTTCTGAGAGAAGGGAAGAGTATCGACCTTGGGTCTGGACCTGAGACAGACACGCTCCTTGGAATGGAGATGGGATGGAGATGTCTGGCTATATAAATTTGCCCGTGAACTGAGAGAAAGCACTGTATTCGGTGTCCTCCTGCTGCTAAGGACTATTGGACTTTGTGGGTCGTTGCCGGCAAGCTTTTGAGGTGGCTCTGGGCTTGGATCAGGTCATGAATAGTGTGGCAATCGGGTTTCCTCTGACCTCTGGTGAGCTGAGTGGACATGTGTCTGTGTGGGCCAAGGGGACAAAGCTACTGGGAATGTTTGTTAGCCTGGTAGAGACATCACTAAAGAAGCCAAATTAGAGCCATACTAATGAGCAGCATAGGGTGGCTGAATTCATTCATCTGTCTCTCACATCCTCTGGGTTATTACAATACATTTATTTACTATATATAAAGTATAAATATATTGTCACAAGAATGCCGAAAGTCATTATAAAGGTTTGGGGCAGCCACCCATATAATATATCCTGGCTGCAAAAATGTACTGTATTTTTTAAGAGATGTTTACAAGACAGAGTACAAAACAGAACTGATTATATGAAGCCAAGATGGCGGCTTTAAAGGGCAGGATAGGAAATTACATTATCCAGGCCAAAAGCGGAAGTGACGTCATCAGAGGCGGGATTGGAAGTGACGTCGTCAGAGGCAGGACCGGAACAGGAAGTGGCATCATCAGATGCGCCGGAACCCTGTGGGATTTCCCGAGAATGGTCTGCAAGGGATCGAGAAAGACAATTAGTGCATCTTGATGCCCCCTGGTCGGATGTGGAATTGCCATTATTCAGGCCCTTTAGATGACTCCCACTTGCATGTGTGTGACAATATACATATATATATATTCATTGCATTCGTAGTCTGAGTCCTGACCTGATGTTATGGGTGGTTACCTACCAGTTATCGCATGTGGTTGGTCTGCCATTCAGCAGACATCTGCCACGGGGCCCTCTTTCAGTTGCGAGAAGCAGATCGTGGAATGTTGCATAGTTTCCTGGTAGGTAACCACCCATACAATCAGGTCAGGACTCAGACTACGAATGCAATGAATATAATTACTCCGATCTACAGGCTGTCAAATAAATGAACTACATGCCGTGGCGCAGCGTAAAGGGACTTTGTCTCTGACATCCGAGGTTCGATCCCCGTAAGTGGAGTGTGTACGCCTGATGAGCCCAAATAAGGGTGAAACACGTGCCGTGTACTCTTTGCATTAATTGACAGTAAACTATGCAACATATATATATATATATATATATATAGTAGTATTTAATATAGTATAGTATATAAATTTATATATTTTATAAATATATACTGTTTAGTTGATTTAAAAATCTATTGTCTGATTTTTCATTTTGATTTTTATATTAATCCCTGGGGGGAAACTGTCTTTTCACATGACATTTTTGGGCCAAAAAACTGTTTTATTTAACGACCCTTTAAGGAGACAGGAAATGGGGGGTTCGCTGGCATTACCACCATATCCACAAGACAAAACTATCACAATTTGGATCAGTAAATATGAAATCTTTTGGAACATTAAAACAAGGAAACAACACACACATTTTCATAGCTGTTTGCTTGTAAATATTTTTTTTTTGTTTAATTAAAACTATGTATGTCGTGTGTGCGGACATGACTAGTGGTCTTAAATGATAACACTAGGAAGGTGAAAATGATAGATAATATTATGATTACAATACAATACTGTGGTGTTAAGTGACAGCAAGAATATATATACCATCTTTACAGATCAATAAGTCATTTTTTAGGATCTAATTAATGCATTGTTTACCTCTGTTTCCTGCAGATTATACAAAGCCATGTTGATATAATTCAAATACCTCTTAGAAAGAAAGAATTAGAATAAGGTGAAGAAATGCTGCACTATTGTCAATAGTGACAGCCTTAAGCAATCCTCAGAAGCGAAACAGGATGCAGAGGACGTACGCAGTAACTGCCTATTGCTAACCCCAGTAGACACAATTTTGGGCTATATATTGACTACAATCAAAAGCCTTTGTGCTGTGGAATGTCGCACTGCTACATTTTGAATAAACACACTTGGCTCTCAGTATAACCTAAGCACAGTAAAACTCTGGGGATAATATTAAAAACAATGTGCATTTTTAAAGTAGGTTGGAGCAGAATTAAATACAAAGGGCATGGGTGTATGATGGAAAACAGTAGTGATGCTTTTCTTGTGTGAGTAAAGGGGCACTAAAAATAGGTCAAATGTAGAAAACTGCAGAGCCATCCAAGGCAGCGATGAGCCATTTTCCCCAAGGCAAGGGATTTTTATTGAGCACCATAGCATCATTGACTGTTTTATTGACAACTCAGAGATCACTCAGATGCACAGGCCAACAATTTCATTTTTTTAACTATCCTATTGGAAACCCGCACTGGACAAAATGCTTTAATCCATTAAAAATAAATCCTCTGATGTACTACACATGACCTGGAAAAGGTCTTGCGCTCAAAAATGACATTAACACTAGTGTACGCATCATTGTGGGAATATCTTACTGTGTTTGAGACTCACATCTCTTTGTTTTTTTTTTCAGCATGGAATTAAAAATTAACCTTCTTTTTCTTTTGTAGATAGCTCTATTCTAATTTTTTTTTTATAATGCCTATGTTAATCATATTATCTATGAATGAACGAATGACATTAATCTAGTGCTATGTAGTTATAAAAATTTAGATGATGTTAGCTGTACCTGGTTGTTTCTTCCTTTGTCCCATGCCTCTGACATTTAGATTAGTTTTTTGATTTTTTGTTTTTGTTCAGATTCATGCTGTGAGAAAATGGTGGGCCACATGAAGCAGGAACAGGGAGATAGGCTAAGGCTAAGCTTGTCCACTTGTTACATGCCTCCATTATGATGTTAACAACAAATTAAAGACTTATTTTCAACTGGAACATAATTTTTCTTGTGAGTCTGTTTGCCAAATCAAAAACTACATTTTGGTTGCTCTTCAATACCGATGAGCAAACAGTGCAGAGTTCACTTAGCCATGAGTTTGACGAAATCACAGAAATGTTCAAAAACTTTGCCAAACTCAACAAAAACTCAATTTGGCGAGAAGAACTGAATTGGTTTTGTGTGGCCTATGATGGTGCAATGGTGTTTTATGTTTCCATGAGGGCTAGGTATGTGTCAGCCAGTTACCGTATGCTGGACTGATTATTGTGGCCAAAAATATAATCAGAGCTGTAAAATTTTATTTGAAATTAATGTTAAGTGTTGAGGGTATTTTCGTGAATAGAAAACAAAAAGACCATCCTTTATAATCTGCAACAATTTCCATTCATTTTTATTGTGCATCTTTTAAGAAATAAAGTGGTTAAAGTGGAGGAAAAAACAAATAATTGCAACAATGCAGTGGCCAAATTAATGGTATATGATAATCATTACATTATCAAACAGTCCTAATTCCACCTCCATTGTGTGTGCACTTTGGTGGTTTCAGTAGACACATAACCTGTTGCAATGATGTTGTTATACATTCAAAAAGAATAATTCTCACCAGAGTAATTTATTCCATAGTAGTGAAACATGTGGATTTACAGTCCTAAAACAAAATATAAATGAAAACCAACTTGAAGATAAGGAGCTGCTGATATTTATGTTTTCTAGGTAGTTATTGCTTTCAGTTCCTGAAAAAGTCATAATGTATTTTATTACTTCTGTTGGCTCATTTAGAGCAAGCAGAACTAACACATTCTTGACCTAATTACCAGCTTAATTTAATTTTACTAAGTAGTGGTCTTCAAAGAAGCATTAATATCAGTATGTAAAAGCAATCCTTTGATATTTTCAGAGGTTTTAACAATGTAGATCTTCTCAATTATCCCTGAGCATTTCTGTTCCTTGGGCACTCTTGTGTTATTTATCTTGCACTTTGTCTTTCATTCCTATGAGTTATCATGTTTGTCTGCTTCTCAGATGCTTTTTATATGGGATCCCATCTTGTTTGTCAGTATTGCTCAGTATGTTGTCTTCCTGTTCTTTCTCGTTCTTTGTCACTTTATCATCTTCTGTGAATTGCTTGATGTTCAGCAGATGCCACTGCTCTTTTTTATCTTTCTGCCATTATGGCAATTATTAGCAGGTTTCTTAATCACTTTGCTGTAAACACACAACCAAAGGTCAGTTTGCCATTATTTATGGCCACTTGACTAAATTGTTATATTCAGGATCCATGTTTAGTGGGCTGGCGCCCAGCCCGGGTTTGTTTCCTGCCTTGTGCCCTGTGTTGGCTGGGCTGGCTCCAGCAGACCCCCGTGACCCTGTAGTTAGAATATAGCGGGTTGGATAATGGATAGATGGATGGATGGATATTTACTTACCTGTGTACTTCACCATCTTGTTTTCTTATTCTTTCTTGATCTTCATCATTTAATCACCTTTTGCAATGTACCTGATGCTCAGATGATGTCACTACTGTTCTTTTTCTTTTTGCCATCATTGTGGTCATCACTTGGTTCCTCACTCTCTTTGCTATAAACAGTCCAACCATGACCATAAGGTAAATGCAACTTAAATGTTTTTGAACTTCCAGAATAGATCAGGTCATAAGATTTCAATTATAACCAATAACAAGGTTTTAGCACCATTAGTTTGCGAGTAATTACATGACAGTCAGACAAGTATTGTTAAAAAAATGAGACTGAGCTGCATTAAGTTCCTTAAAATTAACTAGATCTGTTACAATCTCTTTAAAATATTACAAGTTCAACTTCAAATTTGCCTGTTTTAACCAAATGGCCAATCTATCTATTATTTGAAGCCAACTTTTCCATCATAGTGTTACAAGGAGATATAGACTATCTTTACAAAACAGAGTACAACACAAGGACCAGCCATGGACATGATACCTATTCATATTTTTAACACTGGGTCATTAACAGAGAACAGCAAAATGACACACAGTCAGTGACCTCCCTAGAAAATAAACTCAAGTGCAGTGATTCTGTTTCAGATCGGTTCAATCCACATGTTTCAAAATAACTTTTTTCCATTATTATTTGTGCTACCCATCTAAGACCTCAGCATTAATGTTTGCAGTGCACCCACCATTCAATGCATATGCCTCTGTTATATTGCATTTGGTATGGAATTGTAAAAGCACTGCTAATGTTGGTGATGCGCCATCTTTTGGAATGACAAGGATATAGCACCCAGACAGACACACAGACATTTATCCTTTTATTATGGTTGATGTACCATATACATTATTATTATTCAAATATCCATCGCGTTTGTTTAATGTGATCAGTGCACTGGTCATGAATCCTTTAGACTTCTTTCTTGAAATGGGAAAGACCTGCAACCAGGCCAGTGGCCTTTATCACTTTCTGCCGCTGGTGGAAAAGAGGCATTAGTGGAACATTCAAAATTAGAAGATTTGTGCTATGCAGGCTCCTGGTATTGTTATGAGAATAATTTACTTGTAATGTGTTCTTAAATAAAAGCTTTTTAAAAAAATTCTGCATCCAAAGATTTGTTAAAAAACAAACTAATAAGTTTAAAAAAATGGACATCTGATAAACAAATCTTACAAATTATTTCTGCCAATGAAACATTGCTTCAACTTGCACAGCCTTTGCCAGATAAATGCTCTATTAAAAACATGTTGTAAAGTAGCAAAGATAAGCTGCATGTCTGATCAGTTTTAGACAAACATATCAAACCAGGTGTACAGTACAGTATCTCAACTCTCATCTTTCACTGAGGGATTTTGAAAGTAATTGAGGTGACACTATAAACCACAGATTGACAAAAGTCTTCCTTTGATCAGTTAAAAATGTATTTTTATAAAATAGCGAACCATCAAAAAATATTTAAAAAACAAAAAATGAAACTGTATTAATATAATGACTTATAAGGAAGCTGGGCATCATGGTGGCAGGAGGTGCCATTCAGATTATGGTTGAGGAGTTTGCAGATGCCAGAAGTATGATGCTGCTTATTGACAGACGTGTGTGGTACTAGCACAGAAAGAACAGACATGTAGAAAATAATTTTTTCAATTGTTTGTATGGTCTCAAGTTGACCATCAAAACATCACACGGTGGTTAGTGCTGAGTTGCTTTGTCAGATGATGATAATGTGAGAAGGTACTGTATCACAACAATCTAATGTCACTTGAGATATCATCATCTGACACGCATGCACATCAGAGGGTCACCTTTCGAGTTCCTTCCAGAGATATGATTCACCCCGGGCCAAGAGGGAGTGCAACCGATAACTGTCTTATCTTCTTCTTCCTCCACAATGCAGAAAAAACACCCAATGAGGGCAACTGACTCCGCTCCTCCAGGTCTCTGGGCCATAAAAGTGCAACTACCTGGAAGGAGACGTCACTTCTTACCCAAGCAACCAGAACAAAGGAGCTCCACTCTTACCTAACGACAGATAAAGTAGTTGTGACTGAGATAGCCTCTTAGCATATTTTGCACATAGCAGTATTTTGTGTTTCATTCATACGCCATCCAACATTATTGTTTTGTTTAAACCTTTGGGTAAATGGGAATGGCTGGGTTGGTACCCCAAAATTTATCCCTGTATCAGCCTGTCATTCCCTTGGATGACCACAATCCCGTTGTTTGATTTTTGTGATGTGAGATGTGCATGAACGTGGTAATGAAATGCTATGATTTAAATATCTATTGAAATACCTTTTTTGAGTAGTTTAGTATTTTTTGTTCCCATTGTAAAACAGCAAGCAAATTAGGATTCTTTTTCTCAAGTAAAATGAGAAGAGCTAGCAGTGACAAAGGGAAGGTGTGCTCCATCAAAGGATGACGTCCATTCAGGCATATCTCGTTTTGAGGTTCTAATTCAGTTTAAAGTAAAGATGTGCTGTTGTGGCCGCACTAGCTTTTTTTTTTTGGTGGGGTGTAATTTTGTAGTTTACTTATTTATTTTAATAATATGGTGCAATGCTGGATTTAAAACTTTTTCAATGTTATTTTTTTTTCAATGCAATATAAATTTAATTTTTTTGTTTTTCCCACATAAATTAAATCATTACCTGATTATTGCATCATCAGTCATTGTGTTTTTTATAAAATGCCAAATTGTGCTTTTTCTCATTTAATATTTCAGCATGAATTATTGGACCTATTCTAGAATTGTAACCCTGGGGGCTTATTATGCATCAGTGTTTCATACAGCAATGTTGTCTGGAGATATGGTGTCCTGATTGACTTACCAGGTCAGGTTGGGAAGCATCCACTGGTACAGCGTGTTGCCGCACCTACCACATGACAAAACAGCTTGGGATCCTGGTTGGCAACCCCTCAGGCATGTAGGGTATGTAGGTAGGATGTCCCCTGGGAGGAGTACAAAGCTGGAATCACTTGGACTCACTTGGAGAAGACTGAGGGGCACACCCAGGAAACCCTGGGTAAAATTAATCTTTTTTGATTTTCCTTGTAGGATCTAGGTATTCCCCAAAATGTTCTGGGTTTAGTTGTTGTAGATAGGGGCTTCTTCTCAGTGGATGGTTACTGCAGCCATCTCTAAGAAAAGAGAAAAGAAAATAATGATGATGGTGATGAATTATTGCAGATAGTATTTTATGTTGAAATATTAAATATTAGCTAGAAAGGTAACGCAATATTTAAGACATTTCTTGGCAGGACAAAAATGTATCTTATACTGCTGCAAATACAGGGCTAATATCAAGATGTTTTTTATCAAGGGTGTATGTAAAATAGATGTCTAGATACAAAATATGTGTACCACACTCTTGTGCAGTTTATTTTTAAGTACATTTAATTTTACTAAAAAACATTTGAATTTGAGAACACGTTCTGACTCACATCAAATTTTCCTTACCAGACCATATTAGAATAATAATTTGCATGTTGTGAATTGTTTTTTTAATTCTTAAAGCTGTATTTAACTTGGCTGTTTTAAGTAGTAATATTTGTACTTTATTATTTGTACTTCCTTATTTACAAACCAAGCCTAAATGTATTGTATTATATTTCTGTTTAATTTAGTTCATTGAACAATGCATATTGACAGACCAGGAACACGGACTATGTCAATCTTTTGAAACAATTTTCTAAATGGTCTGTGAAATATATATTGTATCTATTGATGAAGTAACAATAATTTAATTCCTAGTATGTTTAGCTTTGCTATCTTTACACCAATTGCCAGTGAGGTGTGGGAAATGATCTGAAAAGGGGACATTCATTAGGGATTTCTAGTCTTTTGAGTGCTAGTCCTTCCTGAATATTTAATCACAAAACACTTTGCTTAAAATGGCATTATGGTACAATATATTGATTGATAAATATAATTATTTCAAAAGGTTTAACATTTAATGTGTTCAATTGTTTAAATATGTTTTGGTAATAGCTAAATGTGACAATGTGCAAAATACGAGGCAGTTACAGAAATGAGCATGGACTTTTTTGAATAAATTTTAGTTCTACATCTTCAAAAATATTGATGAGGTAATAGAATTTACGTGCTTTGTTTTGTGGAATTTGAATGATATTAAATTCTTCTGTACTCCTTGTTCATCTCTGACTGTGTGACCAGACACAGCTCCAAAGGCATCATTAAATTTGTTGATGACACCGCCATTATAGATGGCTTACAGAGAAGAGGTCTACCTGCTGACTTAGTAAGCTCGGCTTGTTGGTGACACTTTTTTCTTAATCAGAGTTACTATATTAGGGATTTTAAACTATACAAAGAATAAATAAATGAAATTCCTCTAGGATTTACTTCAACTCTGGGGAGAACTCAGCCAGACCAATAATCTGCATGAACATTCTAAGATAGAAATGGTTAAAGATATGTTTAATGCTGTATTTTGTAGTACACTCTTAAAAATAATGGTTCTAAGTTGGAATTTTATGGTTCTTTAATGGGTTGTGTTATTCCTTAGATAGATAGATAGATAGATAGATAGATAGATAGATAGATAGATAGATAGATAGATAGATAGATAGATAGATAGATA
>JANRMT010062842.1:2207716-2221207 GCA_026402145.1 Polypterus bichir lapradei | reverse complement strand
TCCTTTCTCTACTCATTAGCACTTCTTCCACACACATCTTTTCTTAAACCATAAACAAGGCTGTCTACTAAATAACTGAAATGGATTTGTATGTTAGAGAGCCGCAATGGCAGGCCATGTTATAGTAATATACTATGGTGCATGTGGTATTTGACAGGAAACAGAGAAGCTAAAAATGTAACAACTAAATAGAGAAGTGAAACAGAATATATTTTGCAATTTGGCAAATATGTACTTATTTTATTTTATTTTTTTTATTTAGTGATACTATGTTTTTTGAAATAAAATACTAAAATAGTAAATGAGTCAAAGACCATCCAGACTCCCAACACCCAACATCAAAGAGCATTTGCTGGAAATAAAAGAGGAAAAAAGTAGATAGGTGAGACTGGAAGAGAAAGTTAAATGGGAGAATAGAGCACAGAAAACTGGGAACTGCAGACTACAGGGAAAACATAGGCGGGAGGGCACTCCCAGAACATGCTGCATGCAGAAAACTCCCAGGAGCCTAGATATGCGGAGAGTAAGATTAAGCAATAGACATATTTGAATTAAACTTGTTAATAATTTGAATTTTTGAAGGACAGAAGGGTCATTTTTAAAAATAGGATTTAATGATAAGGGTGAGGGTAAGGGTGTAATATGCTGCCAGGCTGAGAGTATTGATAGGGGCTTTTAAATGGCCTTACAGAGAATTTCAATAGGCTTTATAATGGGAGCGAGAACTAAAAAAAAATTTTAAGCAAAGGATAAGGATTTTGTTTTATAAAAAAAAATTATGAAAGCCATATATATTGTTGGTGTAATCTGTAATTTTGGATTCCTATAAAATGCACCACATTCTAAAAGCTACTTAAATGAAAGTATCTGAAATCAGCCTCCTGTATTCCATTTTACCATGCGTACATTTGCTTGTTGCTTTTCACTAACAGTAGTTTAAGAGCAATAAAATTATGTACTTGTTTTACACAACCAGTTAAGTGATCAATTCTACATGGATGTGTTATATTACAGCTTTTTAAAATACATTATCACCTCTTTCAAGTGTGGAAGAAGATTTCAGAGTTCTTGTGCTTAAAACTACACTTAAACAAGATCATTTACCAACAGCCCTGGGGTCATTTTGAATAATCAGGTTACACTTAAAACACTCATTTTATTAAGGCAAGTTGTGAGCCTTAAATTGCCATAGATATTTTAGGTAGTGAACATTAAATATAACCTTATGTTTAAAGGTGGCACAAAATCTTTTTTTGATGTATGTGGTATATATGTTGAGTAGAAATATAAAACAGAAATCAATAAATCTCTGAGTGACCACTGAGGTAAAATGAATATATAAATGCTCAATAGTAATTCACAAAGCAACATAAAAAACTGTAAAATAAGCAAACCATAATAATTGTCTTTGGAAGAAAGTTTAAGCCACTTTCAATTTGAATTTCATTTCTATTTGTAAAACACTCTTATCCACAGGTTTGGTTACAACCAGAGCAAACAAAGTCATGCAGTCATTTCCTAACCCACTTTGTCCTGAACAGGGTCGTGGGGGTCTGCTGGAGCCTCTCCCAGCTAGCATAGGGCGCAAGGCAGGAAACAAACCCTGGACAGGGTGCCAAGTCCTTCACAGGGTACACATTCCCACCCACACACCAAGCACAGACTAGGGCCAGTTTAGAAACACCAGTTCATCAAACCTGCATGTCTTCAGACTGTCGGAGGAAACTGGAGCAGCCAGAAAAAACCCCGCAGACACAGGGAGAACATGCAGATTCCACGCAGGGAGGACCTGGGATGTGAACCCTGGTCTCCTTACTGTACAGCCCCTTATTGTGAGGTAGTAGAGCTACCACTGCACCACCCGAGAAAACAAAGTCAAAGTGCAAAATGTATCGGATGTTAGTGAATAAATGTATTTATCTTAATGACAATGGTAGTTAGCAGAAAAGATAAAAGAAAAACTTCAGGCGTATACACATTTTACAGGAAATAACCTTTTGGGTGCCAATGCTGTCAAAAAATGTTTTTGATAGTTCAGGAACAACTAGATGCTCAGCAGTTCTCTTTGTTTTATTTCTGAACTGTGATAACTGTCCAAAATATCATCCTTATTAGATGATATTGTATGATGAAGATGTTGATTATCACTGCAATTTATTACATTACTTTAAAATATTCTGTGTTTGTGAGCAATGTGCTCTGTTTGGATACAATTCAATGATATACTGTGTATGTGTTGTTTAACTTAATGTAAGACTACTCTTATCTATTAAAGATGAAGGAGTTCCTTTGCATCCTCTGTTGTGTTATTTAATGTAGATGCTGTAATTGTAACATTCTCTTTTTAATATTATGGTACCCATGATCTTATTATTATTATTTTTTTTATTATTATTATTATTATTAAAGGGGCGGCACGGTGGCGCTGCTGCCTCGCAGTTGGGAGACCCAGGTTCACTTCCCGGGTCCTCCCTGCGTGGAGTTTGCTTGTTCTCCCCGTGTCTGCATGGGTTTCCTCCGGGCGCTCCAGTTTCCTCTCACAGTCCAAAGACATGCAGGTTAGGTGGATTGGCGATTCTAAATTGGTGCGTGTGTGTGTGTCCTGCGGTGGGTTGAAACCCTGCCTGGGATTGGTTCCTGCCCTGTATTGGCTGGGATTGGCTCCAGCAGACCCCTGTGACCCTGTGTTCAGATTCAGCGGGTTGGAAAATGGATGGATGGATTATTATTAAAATAACATTACATTGTCTAAGGCACGGGTGTCGAACTCCAGTCCTGGAGGGCCGCAGTGGTTGCAGGTTTTCTTTCTAAACATCTTCTTCATTAGTGACCAGTTTTTGCTGCTAATTAACTTGACTCAGGCCCCTTAGTTGTTTCTGTTTCCTTAATTAGCAGCCAAACAGTAATGAGACGCAAAACAAGCCATCACATGACCATCTTACCTGTGCCCATCACACATTATCTAAAAATAAAGAAAGGTGAAGGTCTCGGTAAGGTTGATCTCTCAGGTCACTAAAAAATTGACGGCATCCTTAGAAAAAACAGAAAAATCAACAGTTTTGGAAATGTCTGCCTTGGCAGAATGAGAGCAGCAACAAAGCCATGGAATTAAATAACGGGTTTAATTAACAGCAAGAGTCAGCTTCTCATTAAAAGATTGGTTGGAGTGAAATTGGTTGAGCTAGTCATCTGTTAGCTCGTTTCATTTCATTTTGGCTGCCATTTAATAAAGACAGGAATAAATTCAGGGGACTGAATCCTTAAAATCAGGGCTAGTAAAATGAAAGGAAGTTAATTAGCAGTGAAAACTGGTCAGTGATTTGAAAAAGGGTCAGAATGAAAACCTGCAGCCACTGTGGCCCTCCAGGCCCAGAGTTTGACACCCCTGGTCTAAGGGTCATTGCACAACAAACTAAATGTAGTGAAAATGAGTATGGTGTTATTAGCCTAAATTTCTCTTCTATAAAAGTAATACAGGTCAAATTCTGTTATAACAAATATCTTTATAATGAAATTTTCATTACAACAAAGTATTTTTATGGTTCCGACTATTTCCCCATATGACGCGATTATATAGAAATCTCGTTATTACGAAGTACATTCAGCAGATACTTTCATTATAATGAAGTGCCCAAAACACCTTGAAATGCCTGAATGAATCATCCGCAGAGCAGCTAGTTCTGTGGCCGCAGCTCAGTTGTGCACAATGATCCCCAAACAGAAACATTGTAATTTTTTTTTCTTTCTTCGAACTTTCCTTGTACTGTTTGGTTTGTTTTTTTTTTGCCTTTTTTGTTTCCTGCGGTTTTCAGTGATACCTTTTGCTTATTGCTCGTCAACATTTAAAAAACATCAATTGGAATTTAACTTATTGTCACCCTCCTATAAAAACGGCAGACACGAAAAAACGATACCAGTTCATATTAGAAAAAAACTTTACATTTTTGCAGCTCTCAATTGCAGTAGAAAAAAAAGACATTGCCAGTAAATTCGGAATTTCGCCATCGACGCTGTCAACTTTCTTGAAAGACCGAGCAAAAAGAAAAAAAATCTCAGGTTGCAAACATATGTGAACTGCTGCATTTGAAGACGTTGAAAAAGCAGTTTTTATTTGGTTCAGAGATGCTCGTTCAAGAAATATTCCTATTAATGCGGCACTCATTCAAGGTAAATGCGAGGTTTGTAAACTCTCTTGGGACCTCCCATAACTGGACGACACGCCAAACAGCGTTGCAAAGTCCGATCTCCGCGTCTATGGAAGACTGTTTATCTGTTGCCGGGGAAACAGCTGGCTCAAACATATTCTGCGTCTCTCAGCTATGCTGCGTCTCTTCGCCAAAGCAAACAGAAAAGATATCGATGGGTGATGCAGCCTGGCTGCTGTGTCTGTGTATAGCAGAGTGGCAGATCTGTGCCATTCCTGTATCAAGCTGAATAAAGTTTGTTTTCCTAAAGTACTGAGACTCAGCCTCGTGTTTTGGGGTGCAAGACAGGGACTTATAGTGCGACCCCGATCTTTTATGATTTGCTTCTGTGTCACTTCACTGCAGCGCTATGAGCCTGTTTTTGCCCTGCCCTGGCAACGGACAAACAATCTTCCACAGACACTGCGTTTCAGGAAAGTGTATTATCATAAGGAAATGCTGAGAAAATTTCTCGTCAGCCTAACTTGTAGGCAGGAGGAGATTAAAATGAACACAAAAGAAGCTATTGAAATGACTGCAAACGCCTGAGCGCAAGTTAAAGAAAGCACTATAGTAACAAATACAGAATCTCATTATAACGAAATTTTCGTTATAACAAAATATTTTTTAGGTCCCTGAAAGTTTGTTATAATGAAATTTGACCTGTATAATGTTGTATGAATTTATTATATCTTTTGTTCACCATTAATAATATTATTAATAATTTCATAAATTACTTTTCATAATAAATTTATATCCATAAATACATGAGTGATTACACATAGCTGCAATTAATTCATTCATTTTCTAAATCCACCTACTCCAACTCTGGGTTGTCCTGTGCCAGCCCTCCCAACTGCATCAAGTACAAAAAAAAGTATTTTTTTAAAGCAAGCTTTATTATCGTGTAATGGAAATATATATATAACCACTTTGTTTTTGTAATCTTTTTTTATCTTCAGTATGATTAACAAAATTTAGCTGTGATTGCAAGTAATGTGAAAAGCACCTACTGTGGTTGTCGTATTTATCTGTTTACATTTACATTTTATTTGCTTGCTTTACATTTTATTTTCTTGTTTGGCCATTTCCATGTGGAGCAAATTTGCTGAAATTTGGCACAAGTCTGTTTGGGCTATGTTTTTAACTAACACATGCACATTATTACCACTGTAATTTTTGAAAATGAAATATATAATAAACAAAAATGTGACAACTGACTCTTTGATGAAGTAACTAAAATGTTAAACTCTCCAACTTTCAATTTAGGTAACTAAGTTCCAGAATGCACTAGAATGTTACACCAAGCATACATTTTCTAATTTGTTACTTTTTCAGATGCACACTGACACAGCCCTTTACTTACTTAATCTCTTTTAGGACAACTTTTACATTTAACTGTTTTACAGATATTTGATCAACTTTAGTGACTCTGCTTGCTGCTTTAATCATGCACTATCATTTGAGAACACACATGTACATTCTAAAGGACATAATGTTCTACAATACAGAAGAACACTTGTAGAATACAGATGTTAATATTGAAATGATTCTGATTACATGAAAATTGACTAAATTGAAATTTCTTAACAAACATTTTATATGAACATCAACCAGAATTCCTAAGATTATAGGATGCGACTTGATCAAATAATTCTTTATTTATTTTACTAGGTGAAGCAATTCACTTTTTTTGTAATACCTTTAATCACCTATTTTGTTTTATTTACATTCCTTCTTCTTCGTTCAGCTGCTCCACAACAGATCATCTTCCTCCATATCTTTCTATCCTCTGCATCTTGTTCTGTTACACTCATCATCTGCATGCCCTCTTTCACCACAACCATAACCCTTCTCTTAGGCCTTCCTCTTTTTCACTTGCCTGGCAGCTCTATCTTTAGCATCCTTTACCAAATATACCCAGGATCTCTCCTCTGCACATGTCCAAACCAACGCAATCTCACCTCTCTGTCTCCCAACTGTCCAACTTGAGCTGACCCTCTAATGTACTATTTTATAATCCTGTCCATCCTTGTCACACCCAGTGCAATTCTTAGCATCTTTAATTCTGCTACCTCCAGCTCTGTCTCCTGCTTTCTGGTCAGTGCCACTGTCTCCAAACCATATAACAAATTTACATAAAGAAAATTATCAGAACAACACTTCATAAAATTTCATAGATAGACAGATTGAGTTATATTTATCCTGAGGGGGATATTTAGCTTTTTAATGAAGCTTATTATGTAATCTCAGATTTGTTTTCATTGTCTTATTGAGAGTATGTCCCATAACTGAGCCTGCCCTTTTAATTGACTTATTAATTAGGTGGTCTTCTATTAAAGTGATGTTACCAGCCCAGCCCACCACAGCCTAGAAAAGTATTCCTTTGATAAATCCCCCATTTTGTTTTTATGTGCTAAAATTTAAAGTAAAACCCCCCTTTGAAAGATATTGTATCATGCCCTATATCTGAAAGATAGGATCTATCAACAAAATAGCAGCACCATATAGCATGGAAGTGTGTTCCAAGGGTAACATAACTTATCTGACTGAAAAAAAAAATCAGCAAAAAATTACAATACAAGCATTGAGGAAGCATAAAAAGCATGATACTGAGTTCCTTATTTTCTGAAGCAACCAAACACTAGCTTGTCAAAAAAGAGGTAATTATGTAGGTGTTATGGGTGCTGGATCAGATGTTAAGTTAGTAACCAGTTCTTCACATGGTATATTCACACACTAATTCATACTTAGCAAGTGTAAAGTTGTCCATTAATCTTGAAATGTTGGAGGAAAATGAGAGTACTTGCAGAGAAATCCATTCAGTCATTGGAGAATGTAAAATGCTTAGGCCAGTATTATCAGTCAAGACCCTGGAGCTGTGAAATGTTACCATTGTACCAAGAGGTTGCTCATTATTCCTTAGGTCTGTCTTAAAATGGCTGAAAGTTGATAAACATTTAAAACTCAATGATGGATCTCATGTTCTGCATGTCCTTAATGCAAAACTTAAACATATCAACAGTTTCTGTGATTAAGTCAAGTTAATGTATCTAGATTGCTCTCCCTATCCAATGCTCTCGTTTCCTTCCATATATTAAAGATTTTCAAAGACTTTCAGGTTACTATGACTGATCATTCTAAATTGACCTTATATGAGTGACTGTTCCCTTTAATGGACTAGTACTCTATCCAGATTTAGTTTCTACCCTACAGTTGATGCTATTGGGATAGATTTAAGCCATTTGTCAACTAATTACCTGGTGTCTGGTGTATTGACCTCAGAAACTCAAACAGATAAAGATAGTGTTCTGTAAATAGGAAGAGGATGCCATTCTTTGGGTTAAGTTCTACTCCCTCCTTCAGAGTTTCTCCATCATGGGCAGGTCATGGATTGGAAGTCCAAATGGCATATGTTGAAAAAGTCAGAACTGGATGTTACTGTCAGAGGCTGTTGCTGAAATGTGCTCAATAATGGTCTTGAAAGAAACCTTTGAACTTGTTAAAGCTTTTCGAAAATGTGTCGAAAGCCAACATATTAAAAACTAAGGTCTCTATTGAAATAGTATCAGGAGAGATGCTGGAGGAAAGAAATAGAGTCTCAGGCTAAATGCATCATAAGACCGAGAAAACGAAAACAACATTTATTTGTATAGCACATTTTCATAAAAATGATGTAGCTCAAAGTGCTTTGCAAGATCAAGAAAAAAAAACATAAAAGGCAATGCTAATTAACAATGAATAAATTAAGAAAAAAAAACACAATCTGCTGTGGTTCCAAGGCCATCAGACCGCCCAGCCCCCGTTAGGCATTCTACCTAACATAAATGATCTCAATCAGTCCTCATGTTTTTCAGGCTTTATGTGGAAGAATTAGACACTGATGGTCATGTGGACCTCTGGCCTTCAATCCAACAATGTAGGGATATCACAGTGCTTTGATCAGGTGGTGGTGGCGCAGATCGCCACTACAGAAAACCGTAAAAAGAACAGCAGAGATAGTCAGGGTTAGTACGAATTTTGGAGCCATGAAAAATGATAATTAAATGCAGATACAGAACACCACGGTTACCCTAAAATTACGCTACAAGAAAGCCTTGTTAAAGTTATGGGTTTTTAGCAGTTTTTTAAAGTGCTCTACCGTATTAGCCTGGAGAATTTCTATCTTTTAGCTATTCCAGATTTTAGGTGCATAACAGCAGAAGGCTGCCTCACCACTTCTTTTAAGTTTAGCTCTGTAATTATAAGCAGGCACTCATTTAAAGATCTAAGGTTATGATTTGAAGTGTAAGGTGAAAGACATTCTGAAATATAGGATGGAGCAAGATTAAGGCTTTGTTAACCATAAGCAGTATTTTAAACTCAATTCTAAATGGGACAGGTAACCAATGCAGTGACATCAAAACTGGAGAGATGTGCTGGGATTTTCAGGGCATGTGATGTGTGATCAGTGACAATGACTACCAGAATTCATTGCAGAGTTTATGGCAAAATATTACATGACTCAGCAATCAACCTCAATCAAAAAGGTGAAAGGAACAGTTTGTGAAACTCCTGAGCCCAAAACATATCCCCAACAAAAATAAATAACACATTTTGGTTCATATGATTGATTTCAGTTGAGGTCTTGGTGGTGGCTGTAAAATGCCAAAATGCCACAGTAGCATGAGTTCTTGAAGGAGAAAAAGCAGAAAATTCTCTAGAAACACTCTAGATCCGCCTCTCCCCCTCCTTTGTCGGTCAACAGCCCTGTGTTCAGTTCAAAAAGAAAATCCCATGAGGCCTTAGTTTCCAGTTTATGATGTGTGGTGATTTTTCTAGAAGCATATATTTAACATTATTTTTTTAAAAAAAGCATGTGTTTTGCATGTTGTGAAAAGACAAAAAACAAAGAAGTTTTGGTTAATCCACCCAGCATATTATCACAACCCCGATAATCAAAATGAGTGATCATCAAAGACTTAGTCAAAAATGTGACTGATTTGGGTGAGTGGAAGTCTTAGCTTTGTACACGCTTGGCAGGAAGAGGCAGGATATGGGCAGAAGTGAGGTTGGCAGAAGGGCGGGGTGCAGAAAGTAGGTGAAACTTTACTTGATGTTCCCTTCTGGAGGTCTGTGGAATAGGGAGAAAAGGCATTAGTGTGATTCAACAACCCCTGGCTCTACAGCTCATGCTCAGTTAAGCCCTTAGACTGCCTCCCATGGGTACATTTCATGTTTTATGTCATAAACTTTTTTCTTTCTATTCTACATGAAAACATGACATAAACAAAATTTTCTTGTCCGCTACTACAAATTAAATAGGATAAATAACCTAAAAAATAGGTGGTGTAGAGGAAGAGGTAGTGCACTCCTACAAGTACCTGGGGGTCCACATCAATTACAGATTGGACTGGTCTTGGAACACAGAGAAACTACATTAAAAAGGGAAGAACAGACTTCTTTTTCTTAGGAGATTACACTTCTTTAATGTAGGGGGTGGCATCCTTCTCATATTCTACAACTCTGTGATGGCTATCCGATTTTCTACACTGTGGTATACTGGGCTGGTAACATTACTTCAGGAGAGGCTCACTGAATAGTGAAGGGGAGAATTAAAACAAAACTGAGTGCCATTAAGAACAATGATGACCATCCTCTCTGTGACACACTAACACTAAGGACTTTCAGCCAATAAATTATTCAGCAGAATTATACATGGCATTCCTTTAAACCAATGGCAATATGCCTGCATAAGTCAGAAGTTATTCTATCTATCTATCTATCTATCTATCTATCTATCTATCTATCTATCTATCTATCTATCTATCTATCTATCTATCTATAAATTTGAAAAGAATAAACAAGCACATTTTCCTCCAGCACCTTGTGCTGTTTTACCTATTCAGAAATTGCATGTGGGCAAAAAGTTGTAGCGGGGCCACATAGGGGGTTTTATTTGTGCGTATGTATGTCCTGTTGAGTGATTGTTAAATGTGAATAACAAAAATGGTCGTGCCAATTCCTGTTTGTAAATTAGGATCTGTGCCTTTAAACAGGTTTGCACTGATGAAGAGGGGCTTGTGGGATTTGTAGTTTGTGATTTGTATGCACTGTTCCAATAAAACCAGAGGAGAAGGATGTGGAGGAACATTTTGATTGTAGCACTTTCCAGTTGACTTCATTGTCAGCAGCCCCTAAACATTTTATTAACTGGGCATTGATAGTGGAGAAGGATGGGGCTTGGCCACTGGATTTAAGGACAGTGGTGGTTTCTTTTTGCTCCCATTCCAGCCCACCAATGATCTTTGAGAAGAATCACACCTCCAAAGTTTATTCTTCTGGACTCTGGGGGTAGGACTATATTCACTATCCAAATTCTAGGAAGCAGTTTATTAAAAGGGAGTGTTCCACACATCTTTCCATCCTTTAAGCACTGTTTACGTTTCCTGGACCACAGACCCACCGCCAGGGGGGACAAACGGGACTCTGGTCTGGGGCCCTAACGGAAGGGGGCCCCTTCACGCTTGATTTTTTTTATGCTGATGTTGTGCGCATAGATATATATTCGGACAATTATTCAAGTTACATGTAATAGAAAAGTTAAATCATTTAGCTTACAACAATACAAGTGAGTGTTTTAATAGCCGCACGCTCCACGCAAGTAGATATCGTGCTCGTGTTGTGTGAAGCATGCTTGTCAAAGGGGGCCGGCAGTGGCACGCTTCTCAAAGACAAAGGAGAGCCAACGTCGACATCCTTGAGCCTGACGTTGAGTAGTATGTTTGTTGTACAAGGTACGTGGACAATGGATTGACTTCGCCGCTGTAATTGAATACTTCCATTTCACACACACAGGCGCTGTTCTGTCTCAGACAACAGTGATATTGTTGTGCACTATCCTGGATGTTGACGTGTATGGTGTAGCAGAAGTCCGTCTCCGTAGTTTAATAATTCATTCACGTGGGTGTTTATTGTTGCGTTTAAAGCAGTGACGAGTGTGCGTTGGTTTTGTGTGTATCACTAAAGATTCTGGATCACCCGGATTTTTTGAAAACTTTGAAGTTTGATACAGCAAGTTACCATACTGATTGTACACCATGTAGATAACCCTAACCGTTAGTATATATTAAAATGTTCAGATGTTACTCCTACGTCATATTCATTGCATTGGTATAATTGTACCGTTACACGTTAAATAATACATAGGCCTATCTCATTAATGTATTGTTTCAATTCCGCTACGAGCTTCCGTTAGCACAGGCTTAACTCATCAAGTATGGTATTCATAAATGGGGGAAGGCAGAGGGGCCCACACATACCCAGTTGTCTGGGGCCCAAATATTTCTGGCGGCGGGCCTGTGGACCACTTCCATCAACTACAGTAAAGTCTTTTTCCAGTACTGTCATTTAGAGGGTATGGGGGTTTGTTTGTGGTATTTGTTTAGTACTTTTGACATTATTTTTCTTTACCGTGTTTGTAAGTAGTTATTCTAGTAAATAAGGAATATTTATATATTTGTGTGTAGGATGTTTTTAATCTATATGAACATTTTCCTGGGGTGTTGTTAATATTCGGGTGGCTGGGTGGAAATACAGCAGGACTTACAGTAGGTGCTGGCCTGATGCTATCCTTCGGTTATTTTAAAAGCATAGCAGTTTCTTTGCTACGTAACTCTGGTGACAGCCTCCGTGCTTGCTAGACGTTGGGGGTGCTACAAAGTAATTTCAGAATGAAACAGTTTAAGGTAAGTGATTTGATAATATCAGCAACTCCATTCTCTACATGACAGCCAATAAATATTTAATCAAATTAGGCGATGGCGTGATGCTTCTAGCTGCTGATAAGGTCCATGAAATGAATCAGCTCTTCTTAGCATGCACTCACTGCCAATTATCTTTTTTAAAAAAAGCTTTTCTGTCCCTAAGGGCTGGTCTTCTTCCTTGATCAATAATATTCAGTTAGACATACAGTATATCTCAGTTAAATAAATCATGCACTCAAGATTACTTTAAAAATACTGTGAATAATTATTGTGGTTGCAAAATCACCTAAAAATGTTCAAAACGAATCTCTGAATTCATACCTGAGTAATTCTGGCATGACTTTTGATATCTCTTCTCTGTGGTATATTTAGAATACAGTAGGGCCGTAGTGTAAAAAACATAAACAGGCTTTACAGGAAATATTATAAACCTAGAAATATTTAAGGAATCAAATTATAAACACACTATTCTCAGGAAAACGTGAAAAGAAAGCTGTGGAATATGATACTTAAAACTAGAAACATAAGAACAAGGACAGCTATATTTTTAGATCAGTTTTAAAAGCAGCCATTCTATCGTGACCTTTGTTCAACTTTCCTATTGGATATGTGTAAACAGGGAAAAAAATAATAGGTTACCTTAAATTTTTAAAATGACTTATATGTTTTTTCATACATTTTATGTTTTTATGTGTTTATTTCTCAGATTTGTATATTTTAATATTTAATAGTAAACTCATCTCAACTGTGTTCATTGCAGACAATTTACCAGTGGTGTGGCTCAAACTGCAACAAGTATGAACGTCTCAAAGCTGCTCAGGTTGGAGTTGGCATTCGTGACAATGAGAGAAATGGAAGAGCTCAGCTAGTCGTCGTAGAAGATGGAAGTGAACCACAACACATGATCAAGGTAAACCAGGGCTATGCAGTTTTAGGCTGCTGCCAGGTGCCGCCAGCAGATGCTGCCACTTGCAGAAACAAAATATGTAATTTGACAAATTAATTTGCTAACATGTAGCAAGTCAAAGCTGAATGAGTTTGTGGCTTAGCACAGCAATCAAATACTTGAAGTATGCGGATAAGCCACAGTAAATGTTTAGCTAATTTAATTATTTTTTTGCCCTGCCTGTAGTTGATTTTTTTTTTGTTTATAAATGTGTATAATGGACAGTTGAGCAATTGCTTTCACTTATCGAAGAACAATGCATTTATGATTTTGCCATTAATTTCTTCAGGAGAATATCAGTGAGTAACTCAGTGAGTTACTCAAAACAAGCAAACTAAACATATTGAGTATGTTGACTTTTGAATGAGTCTGTGTTTAAGATTCAGATTTCTCTAATGTAGTCTGAGTTTCATCAAATTTTATCATCTTTCCTGGTTGTTTTTATTTTAAATGAAGTGATATTAAAATTACAGAGTCTAGATTTCAGAGTTTTCCTTAAAAATATTCACAAGTTATAAAAGTTGCTTTACTAAAGAAATGAGGAATCGGATTTTGTGGCTTTAACTATTCAAGGGATCCTGTAACTCTTATTATGCCTTAACACACACACACACAC